>JANTPZ010002625.1:0-17269 GCA_025593235.1 Vachellia pachyceras
AGAGAGCAATTTATCCTCGTTGGCTTCAGCCAAAATTTCTGTTGGCTGAAGCATGTGGCACAGAGAGCATTTTGAGCATTTTGAGGCCTTGATCCTTTAAGATTCCTGCATATTAACACAAATGCACTTGAATAGAGACTTAAGGAGTGGTAAAATATCTCAAAGTTGGCCACAATTTCTTTTAATCTCTTTTAACACAAATATCCTTTAATTAACCCAATAAAGCTCAAATAGCATGCTAAAAGGTTAATATTCTTCATGCAAAATATGGATCTATCACTTACGGTGTTTTCTTTTACATTTCTTATAATCTCGATTCTAGAGCTACTCCGGCTCAAGAGCAATGATTATAGAGGTATGAATTATAAGCCTTCTGAGGTATCTCTGAGTCTGGGGATATTTTATATGCCTAACGTGGCCCAAATATTAGAATATATCCAACATGTCACAAAACGCAAATACGTTAACTGAATGAAATTGAATGCAACAAATTCTTGTGAGGACATAGCACATAAATATACGTACACACAAGCTGGAAATATAATAAAGCTTGTTATTTTATTTTACTACTTGGAGGATAGAAAATATGGTCTGAAGAAGGGTGAGAATGAGAAGCAAGATTCTAGCAAAAGAGGCCACAGTTTGCCAAGGTGTCCTGCAATAATCACATCTCAAACTCGCTTTGTTCTAGCGCAGCCATTTTCGCAGAATTTATTCAAGCTTTTGAAGATATCAATCTATTCAGGTATCATTCTTGCTTCGAAGGTTCTCTTTCCCATAATCTAAATAATGTAACAACCTCAGTATCATGAATGAAGCTGTGGATTCTGTTCTTACCAACAAGGACATGCACATCTTCCTTTGTGTTGATTAGGGAGCTCCATAGAGTAACATAGTAATGTAAGAGGTGGACCAACAATGGAGCTGTTCAAAAGCAATCGTATTATGAAACAAAGCATCAGTCACGAGATCGGCCACCAAAATCTGTGGAAGCTCAAGAACATGGTCTGAAAACTTTATGTCTAAAATGCTCTTGCTTTTCCTAACCTTGAACCTCACTCCAAATTCTTGCAACTCCTTTGCACTGTATAAAAGTCTGCTTGTTTCCCAAAAGTATGGTTCCATTTTTTTTGGTGGTGCTTTTTGTAACAACAAAAACCTTGTCAAATCTGTAAAATGCTTTACGCCCACATAATTATCATCAGGATCATGCTTTGGAATTTTGAGGCCAAATTCCGAACAAAAGATCACTCACAAGCGAGCTTAGGGAAAGTGGGGACATCATCATAATGGTCAAGGGGGAATGCGATGTCAAATAGCCCTTTTAAAAAAGAAGGGTAGTTGATTCTCAAATAAAACTAAATCTACAGGTAGGGTTCCAAGTATTGCTAGCTGTGACAGTTTAGAATCGTCAGCTAATATCTCCATTATCCGATCATGATGTGAACTGAAGATAAGGTCAATGATAAACGCAGCATCCACTAAAATCAATTTCACAAGATCCCTGTCACTAAGGTTGATGTTTTCTGAGAAACACGCACTTTGAGCACATAAGTTTGGATAAAACTAATCAAAACATCCAACTTTATGTCATGTCTTTGTGTAAATCTTTTGATCGAGCAAGACTTGTTTGCTCCTTTCCATATGTTGCAGCTTCTCATTGCCGTGATGAAAGGGACCAATCGAAACAAATTTTGTAGTGTAAACATCAGGTTTTATATCACGCATTGTATGAACAACCCTAGAGATACAAATGCCTCGTCGCTCATCACCATCTCCACTATCTCGGATCATAGTTATGATCTCAACCATCACATCATCTTCCATCTATCAAATTTGATGTGGAAAGTCACCATGTAAGCAAAATAAAAGAAGGGCAAACACTATTTTTGTAGCATGTCTCACAGATTCGATCATTTTTATTGGCAACTTAGTATTAGTTAACTCCAACTATGTAATAGGTGCTTTAAAGTGTTTTAATTATCTTGTTTATATTATATATATTAGAAAAATTGATTAATTGCATAAAACTTACCTTGTATTTCAAATCATTTTTCTCCTTGAAGTCTTTCTCTTAAAACTTGTGTGTGTTTTTGTCCAAGTATTATATGTTCAAAAGATATATATATATAGGGTTAAGGGAAAAAATAACCCGGAATGTTTTCCAAATCGCACTAGTCATACAGAAGTCATCAAGTGGACATTTTGGACCCGAAAGTTTTAAAATAGGACATTTTGGACCCCTCTATTACAAACCCCAACGTTGACTAACAGTTCTTCAACTGAAAAGTTAGTCAACTTTGACCGGATTTTTAACAGCGTGGTCCAAATTAAAATGCCATATTTAAAACTTTAGGATCCAAAATGCATCATCGATGACTTCTGTGTAATCAGAGCGATTTCAAAAAACTTCCGACTTATTTTTACCCCTTAACCCATACATATATGCACACACATATTAGAAGATTTTTCATATGCACGGCATAATAGCATTCATATTCATTACTCTTATATATGTATATTAATACTTGGACTAATCACTGGGATTACATGAACACATAGGGCATATCATTGAAAGTTGTCTGGAAAAAGAAGGAAGGGTGAGTGTCAAAGAAAAGAACTGACCATATTGTTACTATAGGAATAAAGAACATAAAAATAAAAAATGGGCTTTTTCAATTTTTTTATTTTAAAAACTGTTTTGTAAAATTACTTTTAAAGCAAGTTTTGAAAATAAAAAGTGACGAAGAGCTTCTCTGATCTAAACTGTTTTCCTCACAATAACTTATTTGTATTCTCAAATTGTCTATTACTAACACAAGATATCGAGCTGAACAAAAGTGTTCGAAAAAGAGGTTACAATAATCTAATGAACAAGGTGCGACTGAGCAAATTAAAGGAAATGTAAAGAAGTCAAGAAAAGCAACAACGAACGTAAAGCATAGAATGCAACCGACCAACTTTTGTCATTAAGCACTAGTACGCCGGACAGAACGTTTGTCATTAAGCTCTTGCACCATTTAGCACTGGAAAAACGGGTTAGCCTGCGGGTTATGGGTCAGCCTGCCTCATCCCGCATGCTAAACGGTGCGGGTACGTGCGACCCACACCTTTCCATATCCACCAACCCGACATTTTTTTATTTTTTAAAAATTCTTTAATACATATTTTATAAATTTCAACAAACATATATATGAACAAAGCTTATCTGCTAAAACTTGTTTGGGCTCTTAGAAATGACAAGGGAGGTTTATGGAGGGACGTGTTGAAGTTCAAGTTCAATGATGGAGCTGAGCTCTCTTCAATACCCAAATCTAGTAGACATGACTCTGCCCTTTGGAAGGATTTACTAGAAGTATGGGAAACTTTAAATGACCTTACTTGGAAAGCAATTATCAATGGAAAGGGCACTGCTTTTTAGCTTGAGCCGTGGGTAGATGGCAACACAGTTCTCATCAATCAATGTACCAGGGACTTTAATCAGGATTGGCTTACGTAGACAGTTGCGGAGGTAGTGAATGTTGAATGACAGTGGAATTGGATGAAATTCAACTATTTATTTAGTGAGGAAACTTTAAGCAAAATAAAAGCCATTCACCCTCCCTTTGGTGAACGTCGGGACGTTGGAGACATGACTACATGTGGTCATCAACAATAAAAAGACGGTGAAAGCGAAGAAGAGAAGCATTTTGATGATAGAAAAATGAACACAACATAAATATTAAAAAAAAAGCATCATTTGTATTTGTGTGGATAATGAGAAGTCATTTTTCAAAAATAAAAATAATCTTTTTTATTATTAATAATTAAGTTATATGAAGGTAATATGACCTATTTCTAAATTTTGTGTTAGACAACCTAATTAATGATTTGTTAAGTTCAACAGCCCAAATTATAAATTTAAGTAATTCAACCATCTTTTATTTGGATTTTCCATAATTTTTTGGGATTAAAAGGAAAAATGTATTTACTACTCAAAAGTATTTATTTATGTGTACAATAAGATTACGTATCAGTTTATAAATAAAACAAATCAGTTAGTGAAAAATAATAAATATAAATAATTTAAAGTAATGTATATATTTAACTTCATTAATCATCCTAAAATAATCACTTAGTCTTACATGATGGATGGGAGGTAGTAATAAGGATCTGTGTGTATGGTGTATATCTTCATGAAATGAAATTTTTGTAATTTATCTTAATCATATGTTTCTAAACGCACATGGGTTGTTAGCAAGAAGTGGGGAAGCGCACAAACAATGTTTACTTTTAGTAGCAACCAAAGCTGAGATAGATATTTATGAATGTCACATCATCCATACATTTTTCAATAAGAATGTCCCAATTGTTTTCTCTTGTGGTTTCATATAAATATATATATTATAATGATTACAGAAAAGGGAGTTATCAATAGAAATAGAAATTAATGAGATATGAAATTTATATAAAAGAATAATTAAAATATGAGTGTATGGACGACGCAACATTCCAAAAGTCTGTACTGGTTAATTAGTTTTGCATGTATTGGTGTAGTTTTTATATTTGTTATAATTTAAAAAGAAAAATACGAAAATGTTTCATTTTCATGTTTGCTGTGTATTGGAGGTAAGTATCATAAGCTTTTCATCACTGCAAGAATAACTACTTCTACAAGATTCGCTTACTGTAAAGACTTCCCCAGACAAAACAAGCCGCAAATTTCAAGGACCATACCTCAAGTTGAGAAAATGAATATTATTTAAATACAAATAATTAATTCATAGTTCTAACCCAAAAAATTTTAGAATTAAATTTTTTAAATTATGAAATTAGTTTTTTTATAATTATGAATATTAATATTAAATATAAACTTTTTGATAGACGACCAATAAGCATTTGTAAGCGCTCTCTAAGGTTGGAAGCATACTCCGACCTCGGTGATACCCCAAGATTAGTACAAATTAAAAGAAACATGAAAAAAAGGAATTGATATTCACTACCAAAAAATGTTATTTAGCGACAGAAAATAGTCATTTAACAACATATTTTCCATCGTTAAATAGTATTTTTCAAGTAGTGATTGAACTACATTTCTTTGGCTACAAGGTGTAATTTTTATTGTTAGCAAGATGTGACCAGTACAATAAACTAGTTCACTAGTTATAGGCACATTGCCTCGTCATAACAAAGTCAAAGGACACAATGATAATCAAATTCCAATATATTATACAAAATAAGATGTAAAATAATTTACATATTGACTACTTGGAGGACAGATAATATGGTTTGAGCAACAGTGAGTAAGAGGAGTACAATTGCAGCAGTATAAGCAACAATCTGCCACGGTGTACGACAATAGTCACGTCTTAGAGTTGCCTTCATCTTGTGCCAACAGCCTCGACAATAGTCATTCAACCTTTTGCAGATATTCAAATATTCAGAATTGAAATTCACCTGAATGGCATTTAGCGCAAGACCATTGAATAATAAAGCAACTTTATTCGTATCACCTAACCAGTTAGTGACTATTTCGTTGCGAACAAGAAGATCCACATCTTTAGATGTGTCCACTAGATAATCCAACATTACAATATAGTCAGTAATGTAAGTATGATAAGGATAATGACACTGTTCTAATGCTATCATATTACCAAAATAAAGTTCAGTGCGTTCCCCCACCAAAATTTGTGGAATTTCCAGTTGATGTCCTGAAAATTTCAAATCTAATGGACACTTGCTCTTGCTAGCCTTGAACTTCATGCCTGCTTCATGTAATGCATTTGCATTGTACAAGAGAATTTGGCTTTCGTTGAGTGGATCCCTTTGAGGCATTGTTTTTGGCAAGTAAAACAGCCTAAGAAGATCTGTAAAATGCTTTATCTTCACATTAGGAGTAGGCTTTAATTCTTGCATGTTATAACCACAAAAATACTCATACGTGAGCTCAAGAAATGAAGGGAGGCTATCACGATGGTCATGGGGAATAGCTTTATTGAACAGCTCTTCAATAACAAAGAATGGAAGTTGATTCTCAAGTAAAAGTAAATCGTTAACTATAGACTCTTCTAACCATGGCTGTGACAATTTAGCATCTTTGCTTGCTTCATTGATCTTAGAAGAGATGAAGAGTTCAATGATGAAGCCAGCATCCATTAATGTCAATTCCACAAGTTTTTGTTCAGTAAGCTCAATGGTCTCTGAATAAGAAGCACGGACTTTTGGCAACAAAGGTTTTACAAAACAAACCAAATCATCCAAGCTTGATGAAGTCCTTTGAGTAAATCTTATAAACAATATATGTTTGTGCCTTTCCATATCCTTGAGCCTCTCTTTACCATAATGAAAGGGGCCAATTGAAATAAGTTTTGGAGTGTAAGCCTCTTTTTTAAGATGATGTAATGTAATCGGCACCCGGTAGATACAACACTCTGGTAACAAGAGACCATCTCCACAATCTTTAGTCATTTCTTTTATGCCTGTAGTGACCTCATCTTCCACCTATGTAGTTTGATTTAGAATGCAACAAGGAATTATACACAAGCAATAATACACACATATAAAGAGTCCCCTATTCCGAGAGAGAGAGAGAGAGAGAGAGAGAGAGAGAGACTACTACAAAAACACTTTTTTGATGCCTACAACTTCGCTATTGAATAGAAAAAATGTGGTATAATTAAGTTGAAGGGGAAGTTGGGGGAATCCCAATACTTAATTGTTGATGGTTGTTAATTTGACCGTCAAAATTTTTGAAAAAATATTTAACGGCCACATAACAAACCATTAAATAGATTCAAATTTTAATTCATTTAATATCCATTCAGCATCTTAAATATTTTTTAAATATGTTTCACACCTTAAAGTATATTATATTTATCTAACACCTTGAAGTATATTCTACTGCATTCACCCAAAAGTATTTTGTTTATCTAACACTTAAAAAGTTTTTCTACATGCATCCAACACTCTATATTATCATGTAGAGTGATCGACACACTTGAAATGAATTTCAAATTACTGGATCAACCTTTACCCTTTTTATTTGCTAAAGAATTGTTATTAATTGACTAATAAAACAGTGAAATGGAAGATAATAAAATATTTACCATTAATTATTAAAGCATGTATTTATAGTTGTTTATACATAATCATGTAGTTATAGTTATTACTAAGTCAAAAAAACCTGACGATTGTATTAAAAATTGTCGAATAAAGTCCAATCAAAATGGCTACAAGAGCCAAATATATTTGATGATGAAACAATCGTAATCTTACATGCAATCTGACAAGTGTCGTTGAAAGTGAAACAAAATAAGAATAGAAAAAAGCCTAATAATTGGGGAATTAGAAAAAAGCAAACTTAAAAATGGTAAGAAAAGAGAAAGTAAACAAAGAAAAGGATGAAAATATACCTGTTGTTGCTGCTGCAAATGGTCAAAGGATAAATCTGAAGGCTGAGATGAAGGAAATAGTCCTTGAAGTTCCTCCATTTGTTGATCACTTTTAAACGACAAGTCATTTTGATTCATATCACTAGCCATCTCCCTGTGAATAAACTCAGTATATATTGCTCTGCCATCTATCTATCAAACAAGCTAATTATTTATATATCATGAAAAGTTCATCCCCATGCAAGCTAGAGATTGTTATTTTGAAGTTTTGAAAAAGAATTATCACAATGATTGAGAAAGAAATCTTTCTCAAGAATATTACTTCCTTCCCATGTGAAAAATGCGAAATTAATACATAGAAAAACTAGTAAAGTTATAACAGCATCAACTTGTTTAAATTTTTGTGAAATTGAAAGATCTAATAACATATGCGTAATTGAAATTTCACCCTTTGATCCTTTGCTTGTAACATTAATTTCAACCAAATTTATTTATTTTTTTTACTTCTATTAATTGTCATTAAATAAGAAAGACAATGTTATCAAAGGGCAATTACAAATTTCAACTGTACGAAAAGTTGGAACCTCTCATTCCAATTGGGAGAATCTTTTCTGAGTTGATTTAGCTAAAGCCTCACATCACAATGAGACTAGTTTTGTTAAGCGAGACATTTCTGCATCCACCTTTAGAGAGATAATGTTATTTGTTGAGCAGCCTCAGAGGCTAGGTCTGTATATTTATTAATTCATTTGACAATATGTATGTATTGCTTCTGCATCTAAACTCAGTCAAACAAGCTAATTATTTATATAGTGCTTGTTTGGATTAACAGTACTTTTCAAATATGATTTGCGGTTTACGAGTTAAGTATATGAGAGAGGTTTTTTTTCTCAACTTGCATGAATCTGCTTAGCCCAATATCATCACAAACAGGCCAGATGAAAAGTTCATCCCCATACAAGCTAGGCTTTCTTTTGTTTTGTTTTTTTTTTTGGGAGGAAATAAATTTATCACTTTTTTATAGCAAAAAAAAATTATCACTTTAGAAGGAAGTAATATTATTCTTGAGAAAACATTCTTTCTCAAGAATATTACCTCCTTCCATCATGAAAAATTATTTGGATTTGAGTGAAAAGCTCAAATAAATTACTACATGTGTTCTTAATATAAGAGCTAGTTTACTTTTTCTTAGAGAGATTAAACAAGCTACTCAATTGATTTATTATCAATTGTCTTCAAACTAATTTATTTGACTTATAAATTGATATATAATCTAATAATACACATAAGTATTTCAAGTAACACACATTAAATTCATGTTCAAATCTTTGCAATAATTGATTTATTCTTAGAGATATAGGGAAAAATAAAATATAATTTATCTTTCTCCTGCATCACTACTTATTAGCACCACAACAGATACTCTAAACTATATAATTCACTACAGTTTTTTAAATACATACAAGAAAAATATCAAATTAAAGCAAATAAAAATAAACCAGAAAGAAAAAATAGGTGAATTATTTTTTAATAAAGGGGCAAAAACATCAAATAAGCTAACGGTCATGTAAATAAAACAAAATGGTTTATTTGCCTAAACCGAAGGCAGAAACGTAAGAAAATGAAATTTAGGAAATTATTAGACAATAAAAAGAAAAAGAAAAAAACAAAAGATAGCTTTAAGCAAACTAAAGGTTTTAAAGAAGAAGAAAAAAAGATTTCTATGCCTTATGTAAACTATACTATTAATTAAAGTATCAATTATATATGGTGAAAAAAGGGAAATTGTTATAAGCATTATAAGTTATGGAAGAATTATGGATCACTTTCAATATGTTTCTCATAAACATAAAAAACTTTAAGTTTCATTAACTTTATCTTACAATTCAGTAATTTTTCAACTTTATCCTTATTTAATATACATTATATCCACGAGAATAAAGTCAAGACAATATTAAATCAAGAGTAAAAATGTATATTCATATGAAAAAACATAATGACGCCTCAATACTAATTTTTATTAGTAAAATAATATTTTAAAAATAGGTGAATGTGCATTTAGCATTCTAAACAATTTTTACATGTATATCCAGCTTCCTAAAGTAATTTGTGATACAATTTCATCCTTAAACTTGCTAAAATGGTACAATCCACCCATTCCTAATAAAATCTTTTGCTTAACTATTAAGCGTTGAGTCAGCTGATGTTTTGATTTTAGTTGGCAAAGAAATTCTTGGTTGAACCTCATATGCCAGCTCATTTATCATCTGACCAATAAAATTATAACAGCTCAAGTATTTTTTTTATCCTTTTATTATAAAATCTTAAGTTTTTTAATTTTTCTAAACAAAAGAACTTTCACATCACCTTCCGATCAATACAATTAAAGGGGGTGACCAAAGAAAAATCTTCAATAGAAGAAAATTTGGTCAACTGGATCGATATATAGCAGCCCAAAAATTTGAATTACCAACAGAAAAGAAATTGTAGTGATTTGGTAAAAAAATGTTCTCGTATGAGTCTCCTAGGAGCTTGCAGCAAACAAAAATTGACATGTTATAGCAAATATGCATAGACTCGTCACCCTTCAAGACAGCTTCCTAGAAAGGTTCTTTAAACCAAACCTATACATTTAAGGATTACAGTGTGAGTCTTTGGATCTGGCTTTATAACGAACTTCAAATCCAAAAGCTCACTTATATTCCTCAGTGTTTCTATCCCATGCTAGGATAACTGTCGAACGGGAATCTTGGAAACATCTTGTGGACATAGTGCGCACAGAAGAAACAGCAAGCCCTGCATAACAAAGAACAATGTTACAGAAAGAAGACAAGTATTTAGGAGCTTGGCCTTCTTTGTCTAAATATGCACCTGAACTACAGAAACAAGATTTCTTAAACCAATAAAAACAAGCAGGCAGCCTTATACCATTTAGCAAAATAAGCTATATAGATCAACCAATGGCATTGAACTGACAACTTTTCAAATGTTTCATTTCTCAAAAAGTGTTAAAGCAAAATAGAATAAAAAAGACTGGCCAGAAAGATTGAAAAGGACCAGATTTGGTTAAGAATTCTGACTTGATGCGTTGAATCCACGACTCCGCCCTGCTGGATCTCATAAAGTAAAGCATAAGCAGTTTGCTGACCAATCTCTTCTGGGGGTATCAGGCCTTTCTTCTCTTCGTCTGTGAAGTCAGAAGTTTCTTCAGCACGATCACGCAAAACGGCATTGTCAACAGAAATGTAGCAACTAGAAGTGGTTTCCGCAACAAGCGAAATCCCATATCCAAGTGACCTGTATTATTAAGAGGACAAATCGCACAAAAATAAGGTTATGCAATCAGACTTGGGATTTCTCAAATACCTAACAGATATATTAACAAAATGTAAAACTGAATGAAAGAAATCATACTTTCCAGCATGTAGGCCAGCTTTGTGATCCGTAAAATTGTGTACATCTGGGAGCAGACGATTGAAGATTCCACAGGCAGCATGAATCATACTATTTTCAAACTGAGAAGACACTCTAGCAGAAAACGCAACTCCTCTAATCCTCTTAACCATACCCTCATCAGTCCAGAAAAATGCCTGCTAGGACAAATATGTAAGATCGCAAATACAATCATATAATTATGAATTACGTAGATTAGCAATAAATTTGGGTACTCACAGTAAGACTCTGAACAATAGGTACAGACAAAACAACTTCCCTACCACCATCTGGAGGAACTCCACGAGACTCTATTTTAAGATCCAAATGTTCAGAGGGGACTCCAAAGCATTTCAATATGTTCAAAGTTGTAGAGCGGAAAGTATCAACCGTTGGATCCTTAGAATCATTTGTAATCCCTGATAACATAATATCGATCAGTTATAACTAATGGATCATCTGGTTACATCCCATCATTATGTTGCTTTGAATCTTACATAGCATTTAGATCATATGTTCATCATTTTGCATAAAAATCTAATGAACATTCATCCCTGTAATATAGAGGAAGACAGCAACTCATACTTCAAATACAACATCATATTATGCAACCATTATCAAGAGTCAGAGGAACTGAAATTAATAGCTAGTTTCTATAATTACACCATTCCAACTCCGATTAGAGCCAAATAACAATTACGCACTCACAGGGTAAAATGTCACAATCATTACACACAAATTTCCAAAAAGTTTTCCAGTGAAAGCAACAAAAGCCATTACCTTAGTTATCGGACAACCTCTTGATACCTTTCAAAAGGTGACAACCCCTTCTCTCTCTCTCTCTCTCTCTCTTTGGAGGGGGTGTTGTTGTTTAATTGACCTAGCTTATCTCCCACGAATTAACATCAAATTGCACTCAATCGGCAAAAGTCTCTGCTTACCAATCAAAGTCATGCATATACTTCACCATCCTGTTCTGTTTTAGTCATTTCAAGGTCATTTATAAATGCATCATGTTCAGAAAGACACGAGATTACCTTTAAGTCTAATCTCGAGGGGCTTCTTTCCAAATAAAGCAAGAACGAGCAGTTGTTCCAGGTAATAACCAATGGAACGACTAACACCACTGTCATGCGTAAGATTCTTCCCACCCATGACAATTCCAGGCTTGTACTTCAATTTAGTAGCTATCCATAAATGCACCAACATGCCCAATTGAATCAATTTTTCCAAGAATTTCAAAAACATCATATAAGGCAACAGGAAAACTGAAATTACCAGGATCATTGATTTCGGCTTAGCAACCATCGGAGACTTTCTCAAGCAATCGAAGATAAGAGACCTCGTGCTTCTGAAGACCTGGGAAGGTCTCGTCTGCGCGAATATCCTCGATAATAATCGAAGTTCCTGAGAGAGTGGCCAGAACTAATCGTTGGCTGAAGCTCTGATTCCTTTTAGCCTCTTGTAATCCTTCTTCCCCATTCTCTATTCCGCACTCTCGACTCTTATAAAATTCAGTAATGAAGTTGGAAGTAAATTGTAGAATTAATGTTTATGGGCTTCGCAGATTCGTTTACCACCAAATGCTTAAACGTGTTCAATTCAATGCCAACTCCTTAAGAACTGTTAATATTTTGGAAACGAATGGTTGGAAGTGCTGATTTTTTTTCCTTTTAGCCCTTTCACCGGTTTCTCTTCGAACGACGCAAACGAAAAGCAATGGAAAATGGGAGTTGCTACGAGGCGAAGAACGCTATAGGCATAAGCAGCTGAGAGCTTCCTCCTCCGGACAAACTCAATGACCAAGGTAAACATATGGCATATGCCCTAGCAAGGGCCTCCAGGATTCGGTCCGATACATCAATTTTAAAAAAAAAATTAAATAAACGGCGCTACAAGTATTATTTCAGTCGGGTTAACCTATTTTTTATTTGTAAAGTTTATCTTGATTTCAATTTTAATCCTTAAAATTTAAAAGTAATATTTTTAACCTTCCAAATCATTTTGTCTAAAACTGTTAATTTCTATAGTTTTGAAAAGACCATATGATTTTGATTTTGATAACTACACTTTAAATGGATTTTTATTTTGGTTCTATACTTTTGAAGGATTTTGTTTTGATTCCTAAAATTGACGTTGTTAATTAACACAGTTAAACATTCAAGTTTTTATAAAATTATAGGAACTAAAATCATCTATTTAAAATTTCAAGGATCCAAACCTAGAAAGATGAAAATACAAAATTTAAAATAAATAAAAAAAGAAAGAAAGAAGTTTAAAACTAAATAGATATGTAATATAAGAATTGTTTCCATATTATATTTTCAGTTATTAAGTTATTTCATCATAATTAATAATTAATGGAATAAGTAACATAAAAGTATAATATTAATATCATTGCAAACAACATTGTTTTACACGAATATGGATTACATTAATAAATAACACCTGATAATAGAATATAAAAAGACTTCGTTGCAGTGGTATTTACAACCAAAAGATGCATGCCAAATCACAAAGTTTACAATTCTTTCCCATTATTCTCACAACTCATTGGTAGTGTTACTGTTCACAACTAATCCCGATGTTTCCATCATCATTGGCGGGGGTTTCACTTGGAGCTCTCCACCATTTCGATTATAAATGTTGAAGTTATATTACTAATTTATATATATATATATTACAAAATTAGTTAGAAATTAATAAAAATATTTTAGAAAAATTGTAAATTTTAAAGGTAAAGTAAATTAAGATATTATATTTAAGAATAAAACAATCTTCTTAACTAATTTTTACGTACCAGAGGGAATCGTTTCTGTTTCTCCTTCATTATATCTCATTCTCACTCTTTAATTTCTGTGTCACGTAGTATGCTTTCTTAGTTTCACCAAATTTCTTTTTTTTTCCTCATCTTACTTTTCATTTTCATACCATTATGAATCACGTTTTAATATATACTTTGAGGAATGTAGATAAATGAACATAACATGTGAGCAAGTTGTTCCAGATCAGGTACACACATTTTATCGAATATTTTTTTTGGGTAAAAACATAAAAAGAGATTCCCTTAAGCTAAAATTTCTCGAGGAGAAAACGAAAATCTAAACATTGACCATGACCATCAAAGTTTCTTCATCACTTTCGATTCAGATCAAAACCTGTCGCTCAAAAAATTAATAACACTGCCTCTTGCCACTCACTCGCTTAGCTGTGTGCTTCACACTTCAAGTCGCCGGCCGGGAAATGACGACGATGACGACAAAAGGCCGATCATCAGAACGGCGATGGTGGATCTGGCGAAGAAGAACTGTGTAAATGTTGTTTCGGCTTGTTAATTGCTCTGGGGATCACTGTCTTGTCTCTTTGGTTAGCCCTGAGACCCAATGAAGCCAACAATGCTCCATCGAGGCCTTCATTGTTCCTGCACTTAACAAAACCTCCAATGCAACTACCAACTCCGCCATAGTCTTCATGGTCGAGTTCGATAATGGAAACAAGGAACTTGGGATTCGGTACGATAACGTCAACTTCACTTTAAATTTTTTCTTAATAGGAATAAGACCGGCCTAATCCGCAGCTGGGTTCTATCAGGGGCGCAAGATGACTGCAAAGAAGTAGAGCTCCGTTGAAACACAAGCCGGAGCACTTAACAGGACGGCAAAGGTGGACGGGAAAACGTACTTCCTGGTGAATTTTAATTTACGATGTCCGTTAAGTACAAGATCTTGTTCTTTTATACAGCACGACACAGATTATAGTGAGGGGCTAGTGTCGCTTTCGATGATGATGCAGGCTTGAAAGTTGAGGAAGATAGTATCAGACTCGGACACTGCCTTCCGGTGATCGTCTCCGGGGCATTCCCGCTCTTTGCCGGCTGCTATAACATCCTTCTAGTTCTAGGTCTTCTCTTCCATTAGGTTTTGTTTCTCTAGCATTGGTTTGTTCTTTTTTCTTGGGATAAATTAATGTTATATTGCTTCAACTTTTAATTAGTTTATTATTTAGTCCCCCAATTATAATTGGGCACGATTCATTCCCTCATCTTTCAATTCGTTTCTGTATCAAAAACTTTCAATTCGTTTAAAACTTAATTCCTCATCTTTTCTTATTTAATAAATTAATCAATGTCATGCACAACTCATCTTCTCATCTTGACATATCCAAAGATTTTGTTTTGGAGCGTAACTTTTGTTGAGGCCTCTTCAAACTATTTATGCACTTTAGCTTTAGTACTACTAATAATAATTTAATTTAATTCCTTAATTTTTATCCTGTGCTGTTATATATATATATATATTTATATTCTTTCCTTGTTATACTCCCTCCCTCTTGTTTTTTTTATAAGAAAATGTTTTTGGAGTTATCTTAATCCTATATATAGAAAATAACAAACTTTTATTTGGAACATTTGTTAAAAGAAATTTATATACCCTGTTAAAAAAATAGTATTTATTAATGATACTAATTATTAAAAGTCATCAATCAATTATTAAATAGAGATAGTTTCAAAAAGAAATTTGTACTTTTAACAGATTCGCCGAAAAAAAACAAATTTTTATTCGAATTAGTTAGTCCACTTGATGGAATATGAATATCTACTTATAAATTTTGAAATGTTAAAAAAGAAACTCTTTGAAGTGAAAACTTGAAGCATTATTAGATAAATAGGTGTCGGTCTATAATAAAGATCTAAAGCCTGAACTAGAGCCTGTGCGAATGCTTTTTTTTTTTTTCAAGGCCTAAGTTTGAGCTTTTAAAGTTCTTACAAGATTTGAAGCATTTTTAAAGTCCTACTTAAAATGTAGGCTAAATCAATACCCCGATAATGAAGCTAAAGGAACGGTTAGTTTTAAGGGTGGGATAGCTCCATTTTCATTACACTATGGGTAAAGTTGCACGATTAAATTTTCAAAAGCTCCCAAAAAATTTTTCAGGGCGTTGAATGTACTTCTACCTAAAATAAATTAACTTTCAAAGTTTATTCCTATGTAAAAGTATGAACCACAAGAAACTTCCAGGAAGTTGAGATTTCACTACTAGAAAATCACAAATTAGTGAGGAAAATTAGCGACGACTTTGAAATTCCTCTCTAAATAGCCCAATTAGCGAGGAATATAGTGAGGAATGTTAAATTCCTCTCTAATGTCCAAATTAGCGAGGAAAGTTAGCGACGACTTGGATATTTCTCTCTAAAATGCTCAATTAGCGAGGAATATTAAATTTCTCTCTAATTTTCCAAATTAGCAAGGAAAATTAGCGACGACTTAGCTATTCCTATGATGCCCAATTAACGAGGAATATTATATTTCACTATAATTTTTCAAATTAATGAGAAATTTTTTTTACTGTAATATTGAGTTATCCATATTAATTTTTAGCTTGAAATTTTGGAAGGAGAAATGAGTTAATATATTTAGGTTTTTTTTCAATTTCTCTCTTATATTGTTTAAATTTTGGAGGACTAGCACACATGATTACTTTCCTTCTTATTTCAGATCTGCGATCTAACTCGCACCCCCATTTCAGATCTTTTGTTGTATAATTGTTCAAGGTTCACTTTTTACTCTTGCTCTAGTTATTTAGGTGCTAAATACTGCTTTACTTGTCTTTTTATCTTTTAGATCCCTCATTTCTGCCTCCATTTTTTGTCCATGAATTTTTTTCTGCTTATGGGGATTTTCTTTTCATGTTTGAATCGGCAAGTTTTGGATCTTTCTTTTCTCTTGTAGTTTCCATTGCCTATGGATCTTAAGCCATATCTTATCGGTCGCTCTAGGATGGCTAACAAGTTTGTTCATTTTCACCATTGATTGGATCTTTCAATGGTTTGTTTAATCTTAAATATTTCATTAGAATTTGGAACACCGATTGTGGAATGATAATCTCTATGACTTATTCAAATGGGAGTCTTATTTTTGTCTTTGATCTCCAGTTTGCCTGCTGTTTTTTGGCTTTACTTTTGCTGGCCTGACGTCGTTGGGTGGTGTTCCCCGAGCAGCCTGACGTCGCTGGACCTGAATCACAACAAGGTGTACGGGAGTCTTTCTATGGGGTTGATGGAATTAAACTTGCAGTATTTGAATGTGAGCTATAATAGGCTGTGCGATCAGATTCTGGTAGGAGGAAAGTTGGAGAGCTTCGATATATATTCATACTTGCTGTTTGAGTTTAGTATTCGAAGTAACAAATGAAGTCATTTAGGTGTCATGTTCCTGTCTCCATGAACAAGCTGTTGTTCTGATATTGGCATGCTTATATCTGATATCTCTCTTTTGTTTTATGATCTGTTTGTGAATGGTGTTCTTTAATGATGGAAAAGAATTATATTGAAAAGTCACTTTAGATCCAGCGGCTATTTGTGGCTATTTGTTCCATCCATGTGCCACTGAGAATTTCTTTTCTTTCAATAAGTTGGCATCAACAGCAAGTTCCTTTATGAAACTTGTTATTCATCGTATTTGTGTTTT
>JANTPZ010002627.1:0-24340 GCA_025593235.1 Vachellia pachyceras
CAACGCCAGCTAAGGCGGGAGAGGAGCCGGTGACCACCTCCTTGGCCAAGTAGACGTAGGAAAAGCCACCTTCGCCGAGCTGCCTCACGATACGGAAACGGTTCTCGTTGATCCACACATCGGTGCCCCCGCTTACGTCGTCATACAATGCATTCAACCCAGAAAACGAGCACCCCATCTTCTGCTCCTTCTCCTTCCACTGTGTTTTCTTACTCTCGCTCAAGGAATCTCAATGTGAAAACCAAATGGGATCAGGTCTTCTGAAGAAACCTGATTTCACGTCAATTGTGTGTGAGAGACCTTTTTTTTTTTAAAAAAAAAAAAACAATTCGCCTCCGTTCGGCGTCGATTTTCTTACGACTTTCATTCATTCTTGGATCGCTCAAATCTTGACCGAACACGTTTGATCTTGGCCCTCGGCCATTATGATTTAGGATTGAAAGTCAATTATTATATAACATGAAAATTTTACTCGGCTGTTTGTTTTTAATGATGATCAGGAAGTCCAACTCAGTTGGCGCCCTCGATCGACTGCTTTCATTACTACCGACTTCTCATTCCCTCCAAAGATGTGCACAATGAGATAAAACGAGGATCTAAAAAATTAATTCATACATAAAATGTCATTTGCAATTTAAGATAGATATTACTAATAAAAAATTTATGTATAAGTGATGATTACATGTATGTCTTGATTTTTATGCAACGAAAAAGACTTTTTTCGCATTTGTTTTTGTTAATCGTTGAAGATAATTTTATTTAAAAAAGTATCAATCAATAAATGCAGATATTTCTTTTAATGAGATTTAAACTTCAACGGCCTACGTTATAAGAAACTACTTGCTTTAGTTAAATAGAGCACAAATTTTCTTGCTTATAGTTTGCAAATATTACGATATTAGAGTAGTGCAACATATTGCCTTCATGCGAGGTCATCCATTTTAATATTGCTCTCATCCAAACATGTTTAATACTACTACCACTGCACCCACTAAGAACATAAATCACTGAGATTTGAGACATTTCTCTATGCTTTACGTGACACAATCGGACGTGTTAACTAACTTGCCAAAATGAAGATGTGCTGAATCTACCAAGCCCTTACTATGATGATGCCTCTCCCTCATGAGAGGATATTTCCTAATTATTCACGTAGCTATGGGCTGTGCTTGTACCCAAGGGACCAAGTTTTAACTTTCCACTTGTGATTAAAAAAAAAAGCGATACTATATAAATTTTATATCATATATAGTATATATAACTTTAAATTGTTTTTTTGTAAAGGGATTTACGATTAAGTTATTAAATTGTAAATTAGTCAATGCTTGTATGAAAGGATGTTTATCTCACATTCCATAAACTATATAAAGGACAGGTTATGAAAATTTATAGGGAAATTTTTCTCTTAGGATTAATATTACCCCAAAATTTTAAAAATGAACAATGTTACTCTTATAGTTAGAAATGTTATTAGTTAATGTTAATTTTTAACAATTAAAATTAATTTCTTAACAGAATGAGGTAATATCACTCAATTTTTAAACTTGTAGGGTAATATTATTCCTGAAAGAAAATTTTGGGGTAAATTTACATTTTAACCCTACATATATTGCTTTGTTTACCATCATAGGTACATACATATATATATATATATATATTGCTGCAGAGTAGCCATTATATTATATCTATGTAATATATAATATAAAAGTAAGATTTTTGATCAAAAAAAATATAAAAGTAAGAATTCCTACAGTTTGGTAGAGCTCCATGATATATTTTCGAGTAGGAGAAATTTCGAATATTTAATTGTTGATTTCATAAATTTACTACTCATATAGCTTTTCTTTAAATTTATCATAGATATGAATTCATATTTATCATTTTTGGCGCAGTTTCTTTTTATTTGAATGGATTGCGATCGTTTGCCAGTCGATTATATTACTTGCATTATTTTATAATTCACATTTTTAACTCCAAATGAGCAAGTGATCACATTCGTGCTTGTTTGGGAACACTGTTTCCCAAACGGTGTATGTAAGCCGAGACAAAACCATCTCAAAATTTGTAAAAACTATCTTGAAATCCATAAAACCATCTTAAAATCCATAAAACCATCTTGAAATCCGTAAAATACTTCAAAATCTGTAAACTCATTTCTCCCCACGGACTTCCCAAACACACGCGAAGTAATGGACGATTAACAGAGATCAAAGAGATTCAACCACCAAAATCAGGGGAAACAGCCTCCAGAAATAAAACTAATCCAACTCATCAAGAAAAATTAAATAAAAGAAGGGAAAATATGTTCGAGATTATTTGCATATTCTTTTCCCCGCCACTCTACAATCAATCAAAAATAGCAATATAGAAATGGATGCTGATGTCATCAGTTGACTTTCTGAGTCCTGTCTAAATGGCTGGTTGCTGCTGCGTAATGCAGTGTATATTTCCACCCCCCAAAACAATCTCCCTTGCTCCTTCAATTCCCACAACCTGTGACAAGAAAAATTTGAAATGTTCATTCAATGCTTGGAAAAAAAATAGAAAAGATTACCAGCAAACTAGGATCAATGACAAATTCATAATCCACAAAGTACTTTATGAATGCAGAGACAACCATTGGTATGAAGTAACATTTAGATTGGGACGATCATGAACATATATTGTCCAGTCACCCTTGTAAAACGGCAGGATTAATCTGCTTTATTTCTGATGTATTAGTCAACCATGATGTCAAACGGCACCATTTGAAGAACTTATTTCGATTTGATTGATAGAGACAATTCACTTCCTAATACTCGGTTGTAAAGCATGTTTTAATCCTACTACTCTAGATGACGCATATGCTTTTTAGGTTTCTACAAGCAGTCCCTTTGAAAGTGGATGCCTATTCTAACAGATAGGTCCTTCTCCTCTACAACTGCATATTATAAATATCAGGTGGTTTTATCGTCTATAAGTGCTAAAGTAATTTTTATCGCACATGATTGTGGAGCTACACATTTTCAACTAGATACTAGTCATGGAAAGCATATATCTCCAGTCCCTTGCGTTATTTCCTTTTTCTTAATCAAAATTGTACTTGTATGTAACTTCCACAGATGGTGGTGCTATATTGTTCCTCTTGACTTTAAAATGGGGCATACTGCCTTTGCTTTTAGTTCGTAGGTTTCTTCTTGGCTTGTACCTTTCCCTTTGTACCCAAAAAAGTAGATAAATTATGTACTAATGTAAACTCAGAAGCATTTTAACAATAACTTCTTACTTCGTGATGAGGAAAAGCCTTCGATAGGACTTGTAGAGCTTCGTCGTCCCATTCTTTATCTCCAAACTGTGGAACAATGACAGCTCCGTTTGCAATATAGAAGTTTACATAAGAAGCAGCAAGTCTTGTACC
Source organism: Vachellia pachyceras (assembly GCA_025593235.1). Taxonomy (NCBI): domain Eukaryota; kingdom Viridiplantae; phylum Streptophyta; class Magnoliopsida; order Fabales; family Fabaceae; genus Vachellia; species Vachellia pachyceras. The sequence goes on from JANTPZ010002627.1 coordinate 3,398, forward strand.
TGGAAGTCTGGGTTTGGCATTGTCATCCTGTAAAAGAAATACAACAATTGGTAGTATTACAATGAAGGTTGATTTTGTTTGATCCCACAATCAAATCAACAATAAATAGTAGTGCATCAATCGTAATGCTTCATGCTTGATTAAAGAAGGCATTAGTCATTGATGTGAAATTGTGAATTCAAAATTTCAGCATTAGTATAATGAGATATACATGGACATTATTACATTATCACAATTTAAGTCAAGTCATAAGAATCGATTATAGAGTACTTTATTAATAATGTTAAAAAATAACCTGCAATTTTTTGCTCATGGCACCTTAGCTCTTCTACAGGCATGTTATACCTGAAAGGCTGAAATGCTGTTCCACAAGTGCGTCTTAATTAGCAGTTGCTAACCGCTTTCCTATTGGCAGTTAATGTGGCTAATTCCATGCGGTTGTGAAGCAAAAACATTCTAATTTTATTTGGAATTAACATTAGTTTCCCAATCAGTGTGGTAAGTTTATACATGAACAAGTCTATAGGAACATGTGGAGGACATTAAAGTACCAAGTCACATTGAAAGTCAACATATGAACAGGTCTATTGGAGCTAATTGGTTCCACTAAGCTTGTGCCCTTTCATCATGATAGACCGTAACTCTGTTCGACAGGAGCGGCGAGAAACGAGAAACTCATGATTGATCTAGGCTTTTGGGTCAAAAGAAGATGCAACAGTGTTCTTATCCAGGGCTTATTGACACAACATTGGAGGTTGAGCCATTGTGAGCTTCATGGTTTTTTAGGGGATTTTTTTCCCAGTTACATTAGGAGGGTTCAAAATCTTAACCACTACCTATACCTCACCCCGCCCTTGCTACCTTAGTCCCATGTGGTTTAAGCGAATGTTTCTTACCTATGATCTTGTAAGAATAGGAATTGGGTGGCATTATTTGCTTATGTCCAAGGCCATCGCTTGGGAGCCTGGAGCCGTAAAGGGGTAGAGAAAACTAGAGTTAAAAGAATATAAAATATTTATTACATCGATCTTATCATATCAAAATAGTATCAGCACAATCCAGTATTTAGATTTTAATCAAAAGTTGAAACTAAAACTCTCTCCACATAAGTAGAGTCAAATTCCATAAAAAAACTACCTAATCAACAGATACGATATTATGGAGAACACAAGCCAATCAATACATACGGCGGTGAACTCTTCATTTGAATCTATTCATGAGTAAGATAGACGCAGAAAATTCTGAGCAAGGTCAATTCTCAAAGTCTGTAGTAGACCTTGCAACTTATCACTCCAATCTTATAAATTAGTAGCATCTCTTAAAATCAACATGCAAAAAACCAAGACACAGGACATTTTAATCTCAGAACTAACCAATATATAGGATAATCAGATTGTCTGATGCATAAGAATAACGTCAAATTATAACTGGTAATTTTACAGTAGTAACCCATATACTGAATCAATGAAAGCTACTCTACACAGGTAACTAGGGTTGGTAAATGAAATTTAGCAATTATGTCTATAACCGATGAACGAAATTAAATCATAAAGATAACTAACATTTTTTTTTTTCATTTGGGTTGAGCTGTGATTAAAGAAGACTTTCAATAAAAAGCACGATAGGCAAACTTGGACACTCGCCTGAATGACCCCAGCAGCCTCTTCCTCTGTCATATAGAGTGGGCCAGGTACATGGAGTTTAATTATTTCAAGTTTTCTACCATTGGCATCGATTTCACTTGAAAGAAAAGAATATGCCTCTACAGATCTTTCATATTGCGGATCAGTTTCATCATCAGTCCAGGACAGAAGAACCACACCAGGCCTTGCAAAGCAGCACATGTTGTCAATATGACCATTAGTATCATCATCCCCTGTATCAAACCATCATAAAGATCTATTTAGTATATATGGACAAAGGCTGATTACCAATTTTATCATTTATATATCAAGAATCAAAATATATTTGGATCAGGCATATACAAGTGTCTAAAAATCCTAAGTTGGACATATTTCTAGAAGTATATATATCAGCCTAATCATTTAGAACCATTTGGATCAGCCATTGCTCTTGAAAGTGAATAACCATTGATGCTGATGTGAAAGAGAGAAAAACTTTAATTTGTAGCATCCATGAAATTAACTACAGAAGGTTTCCCTGATTTCTAAGAAGTATGAGGAATATCAGAGAATTTGAACTCTGAATTCAATTTTTATTGAAGGAAAATGGATTGCATAAATAGGGGAGGAAAAGAGACAAACCTCCAATTCAATGCAAAAAATTATCCACCAATCAAGCAAAGGATAATGGATGGATAAAGATTAAAGTTGACTAGGGATTAGGGGACAAACCACTGATAATTATGTAGAAGTCATGATCTCCCACAAAGTATCACAACAAAAGAAAATTATCACCCAGACCTTTATGGTTTTAAATTTTCTTTCTGAAAATAAGCTCTAGAGCTCAGGAAAGAATCAGAGACTTAACAAATTTCTATAAGCTTTCATTCAAACTTACAAGGAAAGGAATGTGTTGGTTTTGCTTTACTTTAGTTTCATTCCAAAATTCAGAAAAATTAGAGGTCATAAACAATTATACTGTAAGTGCATAGCTGTAACTTCAAGAATTTTGATAGTGTACGATGTTGTGGTATAAGACAAGCTACAGATGTATTATGCTTCTTTTCAGCACTCTCTAAATTTTGTTCTTTGTCGATGAGGTAAAAGTGAAGTCATGAAGCAATAAAGTTGATTGATGTTGTAACCCCAAAAGGGAAAAAAACCAGGTTGATTAATGTCAATAACTGCATAGAGCACCAGCGGACAATCTAGTTATTTCACATGCTAGGTAGAGCATACAATGCTTGTACACCTCAGTCATAGTGACCCTTCCTTTCTGAATAGTCTTTATTAGAAAGCTCTGCAGTTTTCATATCCTACATTGGTTTTTTCTATATCTTATATTGCAAGGTAGGCCTATATGGTCCCTTTAAAAATTTTCAATGACTGAAATTAAGCGGCCAAAGAAAAATTCTATCAATTCAAAGGGAAAAAAAAAGCTCTCGAATCTAAATGATAAGTTCCTATACCATAGAGTCCACGAGGCAACCATATAATCTTTCTGACTCCAAGATATGCTTTAAGTTCATCCTCTATCTGGATTTTACTCAAGCTTGGATTCCTGTTTTTGTTTAAGAGACATTCATCGGTGGTAAGACAAGTCCCTGAAATAAAAGAAAGCACTGTCATAAACAGCAGAATCGTCAAACTTCAAAAGAAAATGGCATATTAAATTCAGAAACCTTCAGGGGTAAAAGGAGTAAATCTAATCATATGAGGTCAGAAAAGGCTGAAATAAAGGGTAGACATAATAAATACTGACTGACTAAAGAGAATAATCAGAACTGATAGTTACCACTTATTCTTGCTCATGAATAAGCCAAAACTAAAATCAAATTTTCAATAGATGTTTCATTGTCAACAAAATAGCATTCTATAGAAATTCTATTCACCAACTTTCATGCTTCTCCAAAGTCCAGACTAGAGAAAAATACTTTAACATGACAAAATAACTCTTACCTTCTCCATCCACATGGATGCTTCCACCTTCAAGCACAATTTTGTGGGGAAATCTAGGAATCATCTCAATTTCCAGAATCTAGCGAACATATGATGAAAGGGTAATTAAATAAAAAAATACTGCACATACAATTTACTTTTACATGGATGAAGAGTAAAATATCTAATTAAACAAACCTTCTTTGCGACTAGGACGTCAAGACTCCAGTCACTATAACAGCCGTCATCTAAACCTAGACAATTTTAAAAATTTATCAGGTAAAGAACGAAATAATCGTATAATAAATATGAAACAAAGAAAAACTTATTAAATAACCCAATTACAAGCTAAAAAAATATCAGTTAAAGAACCCAAAAACAAGAAGACAATAAGCTAGTCTTCCCAAAATTTGTCTGTAAACAAGGAATAAACCAAAATCTAACAATAATTTCCTTTTATGATTCATCTTATAAAGCATATGACAATACTTATTTCAATCAAAATGATTTTATCATGTTTCGCCAACCAAACAAGGTTAAAATGATGACAAACAATGATTATTGGATGTCTGTTTGCTCACCTCCCCAGCTGTTAAAACCCCAATCAATTCCTGCGACCTTCGGCTCTGTAACAGACTTTGAGGGATTTCTTCTCACAACAAACTATTAGAGAGGGGGAAACAGAAGTAAAAGGCATAGTTTCAACATTTACACATCCAGACAAGTTTATCTAATCAGCTACGAATTACTTATGAGAGAGCAACTCACGGTGGGTCCAGTGTCACGAAACCAAGAATCATTGAAGCTCATCTCAACGACCCTGATATTGGAAGGTAGCAGACTTCGCGCATTCTTCCACTGAGAATACGAGAACATTGCCAAATTCAACAATAGCATAAAACATTATTTATGAATTCTGAGTAAGGTTATCAAGGCCTTATATCTTTAGCGAACCTGGGCAGCACTGGCACAGACAGTGACAGGCTCAAACTTTGAGATTGCAGATGCTACCCTGGCAAATACTTGTTGGGAGTGAACAGTATTGTCTCTCCAATTATCCGGGCGTTCCTGTTATTCAAAATCATACTTGCTCAAAACGGAGGCGGAAGAAACAAAAGGGATCTTGTGACAACAAGAGGAGTGAATATTTTGAGGATTAGCATACCGATGATCATACACAGCAATTGAACATTTCGAGGAAAGTATGTCATTGATCATACATACAAGAATTGCCACAGGTAAGGAAAGGAAAAGAAAAAACTGGTTGAATTCAACAAGAAGAGTTGGAGCCGAGAATTAGGGCCTCATACGAAGTAGCATAGGGTCAGTAGAAAAGGAGAAAATGATAAAATACATGAAATCGAAAGAAGGCATAAGCACAAGGGTGGAGACAAAAAGCGAGGCGGCATGCGATCGTTTGCTTTGATGTGAACAGAGGAGAGGGAGAAGATATACTCACAGGCCAACCAATCCAACAGTGAGAGTGGGGTTCCCACTCTGCAGGCATGAGAAAGCCAAGAGAAGCCGGCGTGCCGTCGAGCTCCATGGACGATCCTCGGAGTAGTGGTATGGAGGTGGGCGAGGCGTGCAGGGGAGGAGAGTCCTGAATGTGGTGAAGATGGGCGACGCAGCTGCGAAGAAAAAAGGCGAAATGCAAAGCGGGAGGAGAGACTGAGTTTTCGCTTTAGCGCAATTACGCGGGGGATTCCCAGGCGCAGCAGCCAGATTCTCTGGAACCCGATTCCTGATGGAATCTGTGAGGCTTCAATTTTTTTATTTTCGAAAATAGAAAAAGGGTACAATCAATGATGTGACAGAAGAGTGTTTTTTTTTTTTTAGTTGAAATTCTGAGAAAGGGTGCGTGACGCCCGGGGGGGGTTTGGTTAGGAGGAGGGGTTAGTGCAGACTGCAGAGTGGAGAGGTAATTCATGATGCACTATTAAAATGTTATAATAAAATGGAGAGAAGAGAATGTTAGGTTGGGATGAAAAGGAGTGACGAGATGAGAGGATCATGAGTTAGGAATGACGACGATGGTGCGTGCTTAATTAAGCTAGCTATCATATTATTATATATGTTGGATTTTGGTTTAATAATAATAATATATGGGAAAGGAAAGTTGGTTGGTTCATAATATGTAAATAAGCTAGAGGGAGCAGCATGCGGAAGGGATGGTGATTCGAGAGGACACGTGCCTGCCATCAAGTGGAGGGTCATAGATCAACACTTAAATTTGGATTCCTTGTCATCATATATATATATATATATAGAGAGAGAGACACACACACACATATACGTATCTATGTAAAACAAGTGGAGCAGGCCCGACGAGGAAAGGAAGATAAGAGGGAAAAGGGACCACAATCGAACTTTGAGACGAATTGGATCCACATGGGTGGGGATTGGGAAATATTGAAGAATAATAATAATAATAATATAATAATAATAATAATAATAATAATAATAATAATGTCATCCAACAGCAATTCCAATGGCTAGGAATAGTGGCACGTGTTTTGTCAACCTTAATTGTAATATATGCCTCCCACCAATTCAAATAGAGCCCCACTTAGTGTGACCAATCTGACGAAATTGATTGAATAAAAATAAAAACAACACAGAGAAAGGGACAAAAGGGTACGTACGTAGAATATAAGTCATCTACACAAAATCAATTATTAACGAGCTTCATATATGATGAGTTTAGGATGTTTAACCAAAAACTCTTACACACGTTCCTTATTAGATTATGGAGGAGGCATACAATAACAATACAAGCCATGCATACATGTTTCCATCTTTTAATTTCCCCTATTCTCTCTTCCTTTTTATTTATTTTTAAAATCAATTATATTTAAAGTACTATGTGTAAATCTTTCTATTAAAATTTAAATTTTAATTTATTATATTAGGAGTAACTAACTCTTCTCACTGTTTCCTACCCTTCTTTTCTTCTTTGACTTTTTTTTTAATTGTTTTGACAATAAGCGTCAAGATTCCATATTCCACCAAACATTGCGGGGTGGGCCCACTCCTCCATTTTCTTTTTCTTCCGCATTTATGCAATTTACGTACCATGCATGTAAATTTAAACGTTACAGAGTGATGGTTTGTCACATATATGAAATGCATCTTTTTCTCCTAAATCTAAATTCAAATTTAGCTACAGATCACAAATCTATTATTCAGCCTATTTGCGAACCATTTTGGAGGCTATCGAATGCATCCCAAGTGAGAATGCATTTTGCAGATAGATTGGGTGTTTAGGACAGATGGTGGGCAGAATGCATTTTGAAGAGAATAAGAAAAAAAGCTCTTTCTTTCTATAATGCATTTCTGGTCGCGACTTTCAAGTTGTGACTTGAGACACTCCAATCCCTGATTTGGGATATTCTATCTACTTTCATCATTTTATTTTTTTTCCTAATTTTATAATACTACAAAATAAAAAAAATATGTATATATTATTTAATGAGATTCATTTTCTTTTCCCTTTCCATCAAAAATCACTTTTACAACTTTGATCCAAATAATTTTCATTTTTCTAAAATGCATTTTTAGACTGAAGTTATTTTGTAAAAATACATTTTGATCAAAAGTCATTCTACCAGTGATATCCAAACGGCCCCATTATTAGTGCAACCAATCTACCACCGTCGGCGGTTAAGCTGATGGAATGGAACAACCTGTTCATAATAATTTGATTTTAGTTTCTTTTTGGCTTTTTGATCATCAAATTACTTCTTCCACGCTGCCGCAGTTATGCATTCAAAGAATAGGATTTTACACAAAAACCTTACTTTTTATCTCTATATATACATATACTCATTGTTATGACAAATATTTCTTGGTCCCTCCACTGATTGCTCTTACACTAAATAACAAGCTCCTAAAAATTAAACTGGACCCCACCCCACTTGAAGCTTTCATTCACATGTGCTGGTGTAACTCGAGTTCTTACCCACCGACAGAAGAGAATAGTTCCTTTAAATATATGGGGTACGGATACACAATCGATTATATTGGCCTTTTTATTAAGGGGGATTTTCTATGTTACTAAAAAAGATTCAACGTTTATATTTTACTATGCCGTTTGGTGAAGGCACAAGAAAAACTAATTAAAAAGGAGCTTGATATAATTTAGCCTTAGCCCCCAAGTATGACTCAACGCAGTTCAATCCCTGAAATTTTGTCTCGAAAACTCGATTCTCATCTTCTTTACATTTTTTAAAAAAAATTATTGTGAATGACTAAATGCCAGTTGCCCTCCATCTTAAACGGTTAATCTTAAATTATGCACTGTTTATTTATTTTTATTAAAGGCTAAATATGCAATTTTAACAATTAAGTTTTACTCAAAAAGCGCCATACACCATAAAGTTTCACAAAGTGCAAAAAATACACATAACATTATAAAAGTGATGCATATTTAACAAAATTAACAGATTTCTCAAAATGCCCGTTAACCCATTTGAAATGGAGGTAGAGGTGAAGATTCTTGAAGATTTGAGGAACGAAGAGGCTCTCAGATTTGCCGTGCTACAAGACATGTATCTTTATCATTTTCGTTCAGTGTATGGCCACGTCGTTATGCATTTGTTGTCATGCCAAAAAAAGTCATATGTACATGGTTGGTCAAAGGGGTTAGTAGCTGTTTTGAGAAATCTATTAGTTTTGTTAAATGTGCAGCACTTTTATAATGTTGTGTGTATTTTTGCAACTTACCAAACTTTATGGTGTGATTAATAAAACTTAATTGTTAAACTTGCGCATTCACCATTTACTAAATTCCATAAGTTGGCATCGGTGTGTAGCGGTTACTCTTGAGACGGTATTGAACAGCTTCGAACTTGTCCTCATGTTTCGTTTTTTCCCTACATGATAATGTCTTTGTTCAATGTCAATGAGTTATAGCATATGATATAATAATGCTTTCCCCTTTTCTTCATCACCTAATAAATTTCATGGTGCAGGATTGGTAGATGGTGTTGCAGCTGCGACGACGACGTATCTTGGACAAATGAGTTAAAAATCTCATGATGAGGAATTTCATCCATACACTCATGCACCTTGCCTCTCTCCTTCTGCCAGATGATAATAATGTGGTGGTATCATTGACTATTATTAGGTGAGGTTTTTCAAAGTCTTTGGCTTCCTTACTTTGTTTTAATTTCTAGAACCGTAATGAACAAAATCTACTCATCATGTAAGGTTCATTGAACGAAACTCGTCCATATATAGTGCTCTTATCTTCTAGATAAGTATTTTTGTTGGATATTCTTTTGCTATTGATTTCGTGATCAGCTTGGAGATTAAGTAATCTGTATTTTGTGGTAGGTTATTGAATAAGTGTGAATACAGCTCAAGCCCAAATATATCTCATTGATTGAGGCATAATTTTCATGTAATAGGGAGAAAATCTAATATTATTTTCATATAATCCGATCGAGTAAATTGTTCCATAAAAAATATTTTGCATGAATTAATAACTATATATTATGAATATGTTATATGGTTGTAGGCTAATTAAATAATGGGTGAATAATGTATGTGGAGCAAAGTTGATGCTTTCATCAGAGTTATTTTTCATTGAGCCTCACCACACAAATTAAACCGCATGCTTTAACCCAAAATGCCTTCTTTTTACATCAGATGGTTCTGAGAATTGCATAAAAGAGATATAAGAAATTGCTCTATTTATTTATTTATTTACTTGCTTATTGGTTATAAGTTACTTTATTATAATTATTTCCTAAGCTAAAACGCACGTACAAATTGATTGTCGATATAAATGTACTACTAGGTTAAGGCATTGACCTCTTTTATGGATAGATAGATGTGATGTGAAACTGATTGACTCTTGATATTTACTGTTCATTAATATAGAAATCTTAAATTCATCCTCAGAGGTAAATGTGTGATGTAAAACGATACTAGTATCTTTGATTTGTATTTATATATTGGTTGGTTGTGTTTTTAGTGTTGGGGTGCATGGGGTTCCTGTTGTTGTCATAGTGCTTGTTTGAAACACTTAAATCTCACTCAAAAGCAAGTTCAACAGTGTTTTTTTTGTAAAACGAGACAATTTCCTCCACATATTTGCCTTAACTTATGTAAAAATACTTCTCTACCGCTTTTCCAAACGAACCTATAGAACCAATACAATACATAAACGTATTTTGATCTTTATGTTGACTGCGTTTCATGGGATTTTTCACATAACATAATTAAGATAATATTATCACCACAAATGGTGAAAAGCAATATTGCTATGATTTTTACATATTTATTATTGTTAAGCAATTACCTTAGCTTTAAAGTAATATTCTCCTTGCAGAATTTAGTTATTAACTTTGTCAATTTTTTGTGCCTGATAAATTTAATAAGCTTTTATGCAATTTTTACAATTATTGGATGAGGGAGGGAGTGCTATTATTTTAATAAAGTAATAGTTAATATATTATTTTTTATTTTAGATTGTATACCAATTACAACAATTTTTTTTTAAAAAAATAAAAATAATAAATGGACCGTTCAAATATGATGAGATATCGAATGCTTATGAACAACTAATGCAAATCCAGACTACACTTGCATACGTACAGTTTCGCTTGATTTTATATGCCCACCCGCCCATGTGAGATGTGACTAGCTACTATTCTCTGCCTTATTTTAAACCACTTCCAATTTCAATATTCTCTACACACAAGCTACCTCCCGAGTTGAACTTGAAAGTGAAAGCCTGACCTTCACTGTCTGATTTTTATCCTTCTTTGATAACCCCCACACAACCACAGGCTGCCGTATCATATATAATTTTCCCAACACGGACTTCTTTCAGCAATCAACATTAATACGTCTATAAAAAATAGTGCAAAGTTATATTGCTCATTTGTTTTAAATAACACAACTTATTTTTTGTTTGGACAAGTATCTTATTAGTCCCTTTAATTTGTTGGAAAAATGAGTTTCAGGTCCCAAGTAAGGACTGAACCATCAAATGGTCCCAAAGATTCAAAAAACTATTAAAAGGTCCCAAGAGAAGCTGCTGAGGTTGTTAACGAAGGCTGCTGAGGTTGTTAATGACAACCTCAGCAGCTTTTCTCGGGACCTTTTAATAGTTTTTTGAATCTTTAGGACCATTTGATGGTAAAATCCCTTACTTGGGACCTATAACTCATTTTCCCTAATTTGTTTATAATGTAGAAACAAAGAAAATATACGCATAAAGTGGCACCAAATATGCTGAATGGATATATGTTCGAAAATATTCTTGGCCTGATAGGCAAACAGGATGTGATGGAGTCCTTAAGGACAAAGAGGGCAACTGCATGTGACTTCACCTGCAAACTAATTAATGTTCCTATTGCTGTTAGCTGAATTAATATGAATTATTTAGGTTTGTTCGAGATGATTTTGAATTTTAAATTTTAAAATTTTTAAAAATTGAAACTAGTTTTTCATTTTTTTAGTTTTCAATTTGAAAAAGGTGTTGAGCTAGAAATGGATAAGGTACATCAGGTCAACTATTCTACCATCAAATAATGAAAAAATAATAAAAATTAAATATAATACAAAATTAAATAATTACAAATAAAATAAAATAATTATAAAAAAATAAAAATATAAAAACTAATAGTAACTAATGAGTTTGCCTACTCAAAGTATAAAAAAAATTAGAAAAAGATTGACCCGATAAATTTTAACCTTATAAAATGAAGAATATCAATTAAAAAGAGATTTTAAAATAACTTGAACCAGAAAAAATAATAATAATAATAATAATTAATCCAACAAATTTACCCCCTCAAAGAAAAAATACAAAAGTGTACTTATTTCAAAATATGTCTTAATAATAAATTTTATCATAACGTAATTATGGTGCTACATTAGCATAACATTCCATAATCGTTGAGCTAAACGATCTCGAAATGCAGTCATTCGACGAATATCTCTTGCAGTCACTTGTGGTGACACATATTCTTCTGTGGCCTCGTTTCTATTCTATTCTTCAACTTCCAATTCAATATTTTCATCAGCATATTGTGTAAATAAAGGATCATCTTGCATCTCCATCCTAATAAAGTTGTGAATGACACAACATGCAAGTGGTATATACAGTTGTGTCTCCAAAAATAACACAATTTATCATAATGTAAACAGCCTTTCTTCTTAAATTGCCTTGCAAAGTTGTACTTCTACAAAAAAAAACATAAGTTGTATTATTAGTATATTGTAAAATAATAACATAATAAATGAAAATAAAGTAATGCAGCTTCAAATTAGAATATAACTCACATAGCTTCTTCCATTCATCTTCTGTAGCGATAATTTGACTAGTAATTGAATTGTACCATAATCCAGTCTCCATTTTCAACAAATTGGTAAAATCCTTCCATTTCCCTCTCATTTGATTAAATTTGTTCTTAAATTGGTCAGATGTGTATTCCTTTCCAAATTTCTTTTTCAACTCTTCCTTAATATGCCTCTATGAGGCCTTTGTAAGAGTAGTTGTTTGTTTATTAGCTTTTTTAACTTCCTCTTCCATTAAACATATAAAATATGATTCAATATCGAGAGGCCAAATATCCTTTTTTAATCCTGTAACCTCAACCACCACATCTTCAACATCTTCATTCTCACATACCATCTAAAATAGGATAGGAAGTTATTTTACTCTATTACTTTTGTCATTGTATTCATGACATAATTTCCATCCCATTGAATATTAGGAAACATTTAAAAAAGAGCAACAAATAAACAAGCTACTCAATTCTTTTTTGCCGTCAGAAATGTTACTACTAATCAGCATTAACAAGGGCAAAAAGCCATTCATGATTGAAGTAATATTGCTGCCATTTAATATTGCTTCCACCAAGTCCTGGATCATTTTTAGGTAAATGTGAATATATCTAAGTAACTTTCCATAGGCCCTGAACTCTATTCAGTAAAGCTCAAGGATTTTGTAAGTACACAAACATGATGGAAAATACAATTTAAGATGCATGTTTAATAATAATGAAGATCACAGGAATTTAAAATGTCTAGCATGTATTAGAACATTTTGGAAATACACAAGTTTCTTAATGCTATGTTAGACGTGTAGGGGTGTCGATCAAGACTTGCAACATTTCAAACACAGACATGGCTACTTTCTTGTTTCATGTTCTTTTCAAAGGCAATTACTCAGACTTAATGCAAAAGCTTGGCCATTGATAAAGAAACCTAAATATTATATGTGGGATGATACAATATCTTGTTCAGATGAGCAAACATTCTGCAACACATCGAACAATGCCTAAGATTTGCACTCAAACGTGTAAAGGAACACCCAACATAGAGAGCCAGGAAAACTTGGTTCCGTGCATTTCTTAATATTATTACTAGGCAAATTAGGCTTTAACCAGTTTGGATGTGTGAAATGATGCACCTCAGTATTCAACCATTGCAAATGATAGCATGAAAGAACGAGAAAAATGATGCACCTAAGTTAAGACTCGTACCTTCAGTAGATTCAAGCTCTCATCACATTACCAAACTTCTGAAATGCTTGATCATCAACTCCATGCCAAAACGTCAAAGTCAAGTCACAAAGCAGAAGAATACCGCAAAAACACAGACTACACAAACACCAAAACAAATTTCAAATTCAAACGATCGCAAACAAAAACTGCCTAGTTACCAAGGAAACTTTTAAGGGAAGGGAAAAAAATAAAAGGGTCAACAACCTAAAACACGAAAAAAATAGATTAAACCAGAAAAAGCAGCCACAGATAAAACAGAATCTACGAGAACCATACAGAGCCATCAAAAATTCAATGACAGACTAGAAACCTAGAGAAGAAAAACAGACACTAAGGGAAATCACAACTTCAAAGGCTAGGAAGAATCTGGCAGCCATGTTTCAATCGATAGTGGACGAGCGAAGAAAGCAGAGGAAGGATAATTCATGCAGAGAAACAAAGGACATGATGGATGCTTCAATGGATGCCGAAGATGAAAGTGGAAGAAAACTGAGCAATGAGGAAATAATCAATGTGTTGATGATATACTTAAACACAGGCCATGAATCCTCAGGGCATATCTCTATGTGGGCCAAGGAATTTAATCCCTCTAGATGGAATAGCTCGGCACACAAAGCTGGAGAATTCCTTCCTTTCGGTGCCGTAACTATATTTCATGTTAGTTTTGGTCGTCGGAGGAGATTTAATCCTGATATGCTGATTCTGACAAGGTAAAAAAGTTCCTCTCCAGCGAAAATCATTCTTTTATGATCTTGTGTCTTTATAGTTCCAAATGGAAGCTGTGGTACGGTCAGCTCCAATTAATGTGGTCATGTATATGTCTGAATAAAACAAAACCCACCTTATTTCAGTTTACATGCGTTCTTGGAAATTAGCAGTGATGCAATAGTACTTTTTGGGCAATAGGTTCCATACAAGATGTGTCCTGGGAATGATCTCGCCAAGATGGAGATTGCAGAAACTGGCCAATCCTAAATGCTCTGTGAGATACTTGTCCCACGGTGACCTTTGCCGCCTATCGACGATGGGGTTGAGAATAACTTCAATATAGGATTGTCAAAAGTAATGAGAGAGCTTACCGTGGGTCGTCGACTAGGGCAGAAGAAAGAGCAGCGATGGAGCGGCTGCGGGAGACGAAGAGAGGTTGAAGAGAGGAGGAGAGAGCTAGATCTAATAAATTTTTTAAAACAAATCAAAAATCTCAAAACCTCTTTTTATGATTTTTAAATATGTATAAAATCAGTTTTAAAATAGTATTAAAAATCAACTTAACGTCATTTTAGCCGAACACGTTTTGTTTTCAAAATTGTATTTTAAAACTAAAAATAAAAAAATCAGCACCACCCCGAACAGACCCTTATGGTTTACATCTATGTTGGTCCAAAGTTTTTAGGAATATTTTCCTGTTTTTTCACTATATTTCTATCATTTAGTTGTTAACTGGAAGATGTGTAGTGCATGGTAGATTGAAATAAGACAAGCTTACTGAGACGACATTTTCCTAGCCGATAAGTTAGCCAAGTATTTATAAAAGTACAGAAATCACTTTATCTTTAACACTACCCATCATTTCCCCACTAGATGGCCAGTGATGAAAGGGTCCAAATCTTTTGGGGTAATCTTTTCGTAACGTTTATGGGTTTTTAATGATATTCAATTTTCTACTATTAACAAAAAAAGATGTTCATGTGAGACAAACTGTGCTTTTTGCTGTGTTGTTGTGTTTGCTGCAAGTTAGAGTTACTCGTGTGTGTTATCCTTGCTAAACCTGTATAATTAGTAACCTTACTGCTAATCTATTGTATAGGGATAGGTATCTAGAATATTCACTCAAGTGTACAGATGGTGTGATATTATATGTTCCGTACTATTGCTGTAGCTAATAAAAGGATGGTGCACTAGGAATGGTAAAACAATCTGGAGTGCTCTTTTTCTCATTATGGTGTGAAGACACTCTCTCTAAATATTTGTCTTGGTATCAGAGATGATAGGACACGTGTCATGGATCCGCCTCAGCAAATTCCCTTCTCATCTTCCTAGCAGTCGCCTCCCACCTCTGCAAACACAACCACCCCAGCTATCTCCACTTCTCCACTCCCTCATTCCGCTGTGTAACCAAAAATCTTCATCTTCCTAGCAGTCGCCTCCCACCTCTGCAAACACAACCACCCCATCTATCTCCACTTCTCCACTCCCTCATTCCGCTGTGTAACCAAAAATCTTCGCCGCTCCCCCGTCGTCTTCACCCATAACCTCCATCAAATATGTTCCTTTCCTCAACTCCTTGAGTCAGGTCAGTCTAATAAAGTTCGATGGAACAAATTTTCTTATTCGGGAATCGCTGCTGTTGCCGATCATCCATGGACATCGTCTTGACGGCCACATTTTTGGCACAAAGGGTGTGCCACCAGAATACATGCTAGATTCCAACGCATACATCATCCCCAACCCTGCGTTCGATGACTGGTTAGTCATTGACCAGATTCTCCTTGTTTATCTCTATGGTACGATGACTATAGAAACAGTATCTCAGTTGACTCAGTGCAAAACCTCTCGAGAAGGACCTCTGCTAAGAGTTTGGCTGGAGTAAAAACCAGAGCACGGTCTAGTTGCTAAAATATGAGTCCAGTGCATAGGAAAGAGCTCATTGAAGATGGAGGAATATCTTAGGAAGATGAAGTCGCTCTCTGACAAACTTGCGTTGGTAGGGAGTCCTGTTTCGCCTGAGGATCTTATAGCTCAGGTTCCATCTGGACTTGACACTGACTATAACCCACATGTCGTGTATCTTGTAGATAAAGAAAATCTCAGTTGGGCTGAGCTGACTCTGAAGCTAATAACATTTGAAGCTCGGCTTGAACAATTAAACAACACCATATCAATCACTAATGCCTTTGCTAACATGGCTGTGAGGATCGAGGACTCTGGACGGGGTCGTGCTTCATGGAGAGCCTGTGGAAATGAAACCAAGTCTCGTGGCGATGGTTCCTTCATAACTTGGGATTCTGATAAGGCTGATCTCCAGGACAAACCACAATGCCAGCTTTGCAAGAAACTTAGCCATGAAATGCGCTCATGTTACAGGCGCTATGACAAGAATTATGATTGTCCTTCTGGAATAAAGAACAGTGGTTCAAGTTCTTCATCCTCTGCGTCTGCCTACACGGCAATGACTGAAACCTGGAATGACCCTGCTTGGTACTTGGATAGTGGAGCCACCCACCATGTTACCTTTTCCTTAGCTTGCATTGATCCAAAGCTAGATGAGATATGTAACAGTCGAATTCTTGTGGGTGATGGTCATCCTTTAAATGTTAAGAAATTTGGAAATTCTATTTTGCCATGTGTTGAGAATGACTAAAAACCTTTTGGGTGTTAAAAGGTTGACTGACGATAACCCAGTATATATGTCTTTCTACTCACATGGTTGTTTTGTGAAGGATCTGCAAAGTGATTAGATTTTGGCTCATGGAACTTCGAGTGAAGGCATGTACAAGCTCATCAATTCAGCTCAGCCATGTCATTTTTCCAATTCTCCTTTATATGAAAATTCCTCTGTTATCAGTACTGTTTGTAGTCAAAGTAGTACTAAGAGTCCAGGTCGTGTTTTTGCTACTGTTCTAGAATCATGGCACCGTAAACTTGTTCATCCTCATAGTAAGACTCTAAGTCAGGTGTTGACTGATTGTAAGGTTTTACATGATTTAAATAAAGATGATCTTACCTTTTGTGCCTCCTGTCAATTGGGTAAATCCCATCGTTTACCTTTCAATAACTCAAATTCCAGGGCTGATAAACCTCTTGATTTAATACATACTGACCTATGGGGACCAGCTCCCCTTTATTCTTCAGGGGGCATAAGTATTACATCAGTTTCTTGGATGATTTTAGCAGATACACATGGGTTTATCCACTGAAGTCTAAGGATGAAGCCCTCACCATGTTTAAGCATTTTAAGAACATGGTTGAAAATCAATTTGATAAGAGGATAAAAATACTCCAAAGTGACTGGGGTGGGGAGTTTAGAAAGTTCCAACCTGTGCTGGATGAATGTGGTATCCTGTTTCATCATTCCTCCCCTCACACTTCAGCTCAGAATGGAAGAATAGAGAGGAAACATAGACATCTTGTAGAAATAGGTCTAACCTTGCTTGCTCAAGCCCAAATGCCCCTGCACAACTGGTGGGAAGCCTTTTCCACTGCCATTTACCTCATTAACAGACTGCCTACTCAAGTCCTAGGTGGGATTTCTCCATATCAATAGTTGTTCAACAAGAAACCAGATTATTCCTATCTCAAAGTTTTTGGGTGTGCATGTTACCCATGTTTGAGGCCTTTTCATAAGCATAAATTTCAATTCCATAGTACACGGTGTGTTTTCATGGGCTACAGTGGCATTCATAAAGGGTATAAATGCCTCAGCTCTACAGGGAATATATTTACAAGCATGTGATCTTTAATGAAGATGAATTTCCTTTTGCTAATGGAGTTATCAACCTAAAACAGCCACCACCAACTAATGTTGTTGGTCTATCCCCTGCACAATCTTAAACAGAGTGGTTGTCCAACTTTAATGAAGAGGCCAGCAGGATTAAATAGAGAAATGTGGTCTCAAATAGTAACTCTAATTCTATTGACATATTATCCTCCGTTGCTACTTCTTTGCAAAATGAGTTTCTCTCAACTTATGTGCCAAATTATGATAATATGGTCTCTAATAGTAAATCTGACTTTATTGAAAGATCATCCTCCGCTGCAGCTTCCTTACAAAATGAGTTACTCTCAACATCTGTGTCAATTTCTGATAATGTGCAGGAACATATGCAGCTGCCTTCTTCTTCATCCTCAGCTGTGCAAGATTGTTCCGTGCAACAATTACTACCTGGTCAAGAGCAACAACAAACCACAAAGCAAGTGAAGGAGTCTGTCACAGTAGAAAATCTTTGCGCTGAACTTCTTAACACACATGCACTACAGACTAGAAGCAAGAGAGGTATTTACAAAAGGAAAACACCTTTTGTTGGAGGTAGACATGCTGTTTCACGGTTACTGAAGCCCAGAACTATTGCTGAGGCTCTTGCTCATCCCTTGTGGAAGAAAGCTATGGATAGCGAATATCAAGCTCTCATCAATAACAAGACCTGACAACTTGTTCCCTATACTGGTCAGAAGAACGTTGTGGACTGCAAATGGGTCTTCAAAACTAAATATAAAGCAGATGGTACATTAGACAAGCCTAAGGCCAGGTTAGTAGCCAAAGGCTTATAACAAATAGCTGGGGTGGATTTCAATGAAACTTTCAGTCCCATGGTACAATCTACTACCATTCGCACTGTCATTTCAATTACTATTTCTTTTGGTTGGAATATTCTCCAGCTTGACATAAATAATGCTTTCCTATATGGCTTCTTGGTTGAAACATTGTTTATGGAACAATCATCATGTTTTATCAGTAAGTCATACCCTAATCATGTGTGCAAATTGTCAAAAGCAATTTATGGTTTAAAATAAGCTCCAAGAGCATGGTATGATAGATTGAAGAATACCTTGATGACTTGGGAACTTTTTAATTCCCAAAGTGACTCATCCTTATTCATCTACACTAATAAAACACAGATTATGATCACTTTAGTATACGTGGATGACATATTGGTAACAGGTAACAATCACAAGTCCTTAAATTTGTTTTTTCACAAGCTGCACATTGTTTTTGCTCTCAAAGATATGGGACCAGCACATTATTTTCTAAGCATTGAAATACAGAGAACCAACAAAGGCCTGTTTCTAAGCCAAAGGAAATATATTATGGATATCTTGGACAGGTTTAAGATGAGCAATGCAACTCATGTTAAGACCCCTATAGCTTTAGGTAAGGCCTATCTGCAAGTCATGGTGTTCCTCTTGAAGATTCATCAATGTACAGGAGTGCAATTGGTGCCTTGCAGTATCTTTGCAACACTAGACTAGATATCAGTTTCTGTATTGGGAAACTTGGTCAATACATGTCTAAGCCAACCACTGAGCACTGGGCAGCCATGAAAAGAGTCTTGCTCTACCTAAGAGGAACAATGGATTTGGGAATCCTTCTTGTTGGATTTGAGTTCAAATAGCCACTCCATCATATACATCTCTTGTGAAAACCTATTTGCTACAAAAAGAGAAGTGACCCAAACTCCACATAGACCCAACCATGCGGAAAAGAACACCACCAACAGCTTCCATCAGCCCTAGAAAATTCCAACCACCACCACCACTTTCCCAGCCCTAAGCCACCAGCTCTATAAGGATTAATCGGAGGCTAAACACATCCAAGCAAGATCAAAGAGGAGGCAAGTTTCTATACCAGATCTATATAAAGAGCGAGAGGACTAAGAAACGCCCAAGATCTCACCATCACTGATTTCCCTTGCTTGAGTTCGTCAAAGATAGGCACCAGGATTAAATTTCCACCCCGCCTTCGAATTCCCTTCCACACCCATGCTGAGACTCTGATATTCTCCATCGAACTAACCTCTTCCTTTGACCCACACCCTCATAGATCTTAGCAGTCACACACAAAATCAAGTGGATAGAAAAACAAAACTCTAAAATACACCCCCTAGTCAAATGACCTCCCCTCACCAAGCGTTAGAGAGATATGGGTCGGAACTTCAAAAAGAAGATGCACTTACCAGTGAAGAAGAGACTCCAAGAAGGAGAGAGAAAAGAGAAAAAACCTATCCACAGTTGCCCACGGCCTCCTGTTACATAGGAGGCCGTTCAAATTGGATTTAGTCTAATGTTATAGTCTAATTATCTCTTCCATTTATTCTATTTCTCCAAATTAATTCATCTACTTTATAAACTAATAATTAAGTTATTGGTGTTCATGAATAATTTAGAAAACTTATATCATATTTATTGTAATTAAATAATTTATTTTATTTTCTTGATGGATTCAAATTAGTCACATCTCTCTTATATATCTATTATATTTCGACATCATTAATCAATAATAACTATGTTTTTATTTTAGTTAATGAAAAATGATATTTTTCATTTTAAAGCTGCTCCTGTCATTTTGTTCCCTTCTATATTCTATACCATTTTGCATGCCAAACAGTTGTTTCAAATAGTTCAAACTAGGATCGTAAAAAAATCGAAAATATCACTAATTTAGCAAAAAGAAAAAAACTAAAATATTTTATGCATATTACGATTGATCTTCCCTGCATGCCCTTGCGCAAAAAGCATTTCTTATAATAGTGATGACGTTCATTAAATTTAATTTTATGTTTTTTCGTGTGTGAAGCACACATTTTTAAATACTTATTTTTACATTTTAACTTTTTTAATTAATATATTTTTCAGAGAATGTCAAGAAGCTTAGTTGGGCTGCTTCACCAAAGAAAAGCTGCCTGGGTAAACATGCACCTCACGCACACTGACATATCGCTTGTTCATTCCAGTAACTTGCATTAAGAGATTTGATGTTTCATGATGTTAATCTTGTATTAGACACACGAACGCATGCACGCACCTTTGGGTCTGCAAGTTTTTGAATTCAGTCAGTGTGGTTGGATATGGATATGATCATCCATTCCCTTGAGAGCAAAACTGAGGATGGATATATGTTGACTTGAAAGAACAATGAGATAGATATGTTGAGAAAGATGAATAATGCAGAGGAGGGGCTGAGTTTGAAGCATGCACAAGTAGCGGATTCAGTCAGCCCCGGGAAGAAGTTTTCCACTGGTTGTCCCAAAGCGGCTCACCGCGGCGGGGATCACTCTGGATGGTGACAGTACCTCTGCAAACGATAAACTGTATGAATCTGTTCCTAATCTACTCTGTAACCACCCTCTGTTCCCTGAAAACCC
>JANTPZ010002628.1:0-21085 GCA_025593235.1 Vachellia pachyceras
AGGTTCTATCATCATAATTCCAAATCAAGAGCATTATCTAACTTATTGTTTATTTTGATTTCTTTATCAATTAAATTGCAATACAATAAGATATGAGCTAAGAAATGAATTAACATCAAGATTGCTTCCTTGGAGTTTATAACTCTGCCTTCATTGCCTCTTTTGTTTTTTACCATATGAACTCACTTATGTTTTCAGCAATGATTTTCTTACACCAATTCCACAAAGACTAAAGTATACTTTTAGTCCTTTATGTTTACTTCAGGTTTCACTTTAGTCCTTTAAGTTTAAAAAGTTCACTTTTAGTCCTTTATGTTTACTTCAGGTTTCACTTTAGTCCTTTAAGTTTAAAAAGTTCACTTTTAGTCCCTCAAACTTAACACCGTTAGTCTCTCTTAACGGAAATTGCTGGCGTATCAAACTTAACGCTATTATTTGAAATCTTTTTTTATTTTACACAATTTAAAATATCAAATTCATTATATTATTAAATTAAAATTAAAATGTGAGTATGCTTTGTCAATATTTTATTGCACAGTCAACAATTAAATTTGATGAGTCAGCAATTTCCGTTAAGAGAGACTAACGGCGTTAAGTTTCAGGGACTAAAAGTGCACTTTTTAAACTTAAAGGACTAAAATGAAACCTGATGCAAACATAAAGGACTAAAAGTATACTTTAGCCTTCCACAAAATAATCAAACAAGCATGACTCGGCCACTTCCAAAAATAATATCAATCAACATTTCTCCTGAATTATTCACTATTACTCAATCAAAACCTCAATCAAGCTAATGACTGAATAATAGCTACTATGTAACAAGAAGTTTATCATCTGAGCATTTAGTCTGATCAAATCAAATGAACTAGCAAAGGTAATAAATCTGAATCAAAGTCTACTTAATACATCATTAGTCCAGAAATTAATTCCAAAAGAAAATGATTCAGCAAAGAACAAGGGACTCCCTGGCTATGCAAAGCTCTGGCTTCGGTCATGACTCCTAGGGAAGCAAAGAAATCAGCCGGACATTGAGGTAAGGACAGCAGCGATAGCGGCGATGAACTGAACTCCAAGCGATACCATGGCTAAATCTATTGGTGAAGACACGATGTGCAGTGGTGGCGGAGAGGTAAAGAGGAGCTAGGAATGGAATGAGACATATGGAAGCAAATCTCCATGACTGAATGTGCTGATCCGAAAAGAATATATGAAAAATATCTGGAAAAATGGGACTGAGGCCGAGCTGTGAACAAAAAGAGGGAGAACAAGACGGAGAGCCAAAAGTGGGAGTGAAATCTGTGATGGATCTGTGAGAGATCATAAGCTGGAAAAAGAAAAGGGAAGCATCCGTTGCGTTGACGAGAATGAAGAAGTGGAAGAATGGAGATGAAAGCTTACAGAAATCTTCACGTGGATGGGTTGGAGTAATAGGTGTTGGAATAATTCAATAATGGGCCACATATTACACTTATATGTGGGTGTCATTATTTCTTATCTCGGCCCAATTTATAAAGTGATCTAATAAGGTTTAAGGAATTAAGTGTGCTTAATCCAGTGTCATGGACTAATATATACTGAGGCCCGATTTGCTGGCCCGTATTCATTGATGGGCTGAATACGGGGGCCCTCTATAAATTCAGGGCTATGGTCCCCGGGTTAGCTAAGAGGTTTCATTTGGCCGTCTCGCTTCCCCATCTACAGTCGGTTTCCTCTCTTCCCTTGGTGATAACCTGGTTGATTTAGCCCTTCCATCATACGCATTCCTTCACACGCATCCATGGATCTAGGTACGCTTCCGCAATGCTCTAATATATTTCATTGAACTTGTATGTTTCGGTGAATCTCAACAAGTGGTATCAGAGTGACCATACTAAGTTCTTTGGAATAAATTATAATGTGTTTGGATCATGGTTAATGAATATTTTCTGTATGGGATTTTTCCATCATCAAATGCAATTTTCTATCTGCGTCTTTGGAAAATTGTTTTCGTGTTTTTCTTTTTTCTGTTTTGGGCGAGCATGTATGCGTATATGATCTATGCTTCTGTGTGTGAATCTACATTATGGACTCAGTTCTTTGCTGCGCCACCGAGGTTTTTCTATCGTAAAATTAAAGAATCTTAAAACGATTTTGAATGAGTGGTGCTGTGTGTATATGCTATTTTCAATCTTCAAGCTTTATATATATCCAGACACACACATTCATAATTCTCGTTGTGAAAAGCGCTGTGATGGATTCATGTGGATAAGGAAAATTTTTTAAGATTTTCGAAAGCTTGTTCTTGTGCGTATGGCAATCTGTCGTTCGAGTATGTTATGCTCTTCTATGTTTTTGGATATGGGAATGTATGCGTATTGGTATTTCGTTAAGATTTCAAGCTTGTTCACCGAAAATCATGGCTTCTCGCCGGAAAAGAAAATTTTTGGATTTTCAAAAGCTTGTTTTTTTTTTTCAAAGTTTGATCATGGTTTATGCACATACATACATGGATTCTTGTGATAGAGAAGAAAAGAACCTGTTTTCTGTGGTGAATAATCATTTTTTTAGCCCATCGTCGCCGGGAAACTCTGCCGTCGCTTGAGAAGAAAGCGAAAAAACGCAAGTGGTGAATAATCAACTTAATGCATTCCTTTAATTGCCATAATCTGCTTTGATTGGGAATGAATTTGGATTCAGTCCGTTGCTGAGGAATAAAAACGCATTTAATGGCCATAATCTGTGCGTCGATTGCTGTTTATCATCTGAGTTGATTACTGTTACGAAGGGGAATAAATGCTGCAATCTGCGTCGCCTGAAACGGAAATGAGAAGAAAAGAAAACGTTTTAAAAAAAAACATTGGCACTCTTTCTGGAAACACATCTGGCCCTTTAAAAGGGGCCAACATGTTTTGGGCCCAGTTTAAAAAAAAGGGAAAGGCTTGAGTTTTGGGTTTTAATAATAAAAGGGGTTGACGTTTGTTTTGGACCACATGAAGAAGCATTTTGACCCACATGTTTTTAGCCCACTTAAAAAAGGGGTGGAGCTGTTTTGGGCCTTTTTTTGGACCCATCAAGTTTTCGGGATTTTTTCCCCTTTTTCTCTTTTTCGGCTTTTTTTCTGGGCCATTGTTTTCTGCTGGTTAAAAAAGAGAAATTCCAGAAAACTTATGGGCCAGTGACATGTTTTGGGTCTAAAAAGCAATTGGGCCAGAGTTCTTGGGTTACAATTTTTTATGGTTTTTGCCAAAATCCTTTTTTTCCAGTTTAAAGAATGAGCCCAGCTTTTCAAAAAATGGATTTTGGGCTGATGACAGTTTGGGCTAATAAAAAAATTGGGTTACAGTTCTGGGCCTACGTTTTACAAAAAAAGAGGAAAATTGTTGGCCAGCTCCTTTTGGACCTCTGGAGTATGGGCTTTTCCTTTTTTGTTTGGGAATTCTGAAACGCATTGGGCTTTGCGTTTTTGGGCAAAGTTTGGACTTCTATCCATTAAAACCTATATATATTGGCTTTCAATCTGGGCCACTTCAAAAATGGGCAAATAAGCTTGCAGTCCTGGGCCATTTTTTTGGGCCTCCAATTATGGAATAAAAAAAGGGAGGGGAGGTGCCAAATTTTTCGTTTCTGGAAATTCTCTTTTGGGCACTTTATATTTATTTCTAGAAATATTTTGTGATCTATTTTTAATTGTTTGCATTAAGAAAATTATTTTGCACATATTTTAAGGCATTGAGGAAATTATTGTATACATATTTTATGTGTTAATTATTTTTTTAATATGTGCAAATAAGGTATTATGAAATTGGCCGGTAATAAATTTTAAAATAATTTTTGATGGCTTTTGTGCCCATTTAAGGTTCTTTGTCTTTTATGCCAATTAAATGTATTGACACAACATCACACCAAAGTGTGCTCTCTTGTGAAAATTATTTATGAGGCATATTAAATGTTATTTGTGACTATATAATTTCATGCGAGTATCTAATCGGCCCAAAGGAAGGTTGATACTTGGCAGAAATATATAGACACCTGTGATGGTAAATATGTGGCAGTTCTTAGGTATAATCATGCGAACAATAATGTGTTCCAAAGAATAGTTATTGTTTGACAGATCTTATTATCAGTATTTGATCATTACAACAAGATACCACTGACAGTTGATATTATCATCCAAAGATGAAATATCGATGTTGTTACCGGTATCTTGCGATGGGGATTATATTTATTTGACTTTATTGCCATTATCTTTTATGTGGATTTCTTTAAATGGAAAAGGAAATAACATTCTGGTAATTATGGGATGCATAGATTTGGACCTCGCATTAAGGACTAATCCTCCCTCTTCTCTTGCGAATGAAAGTACTTCTAAACACAGAGGTATTTTGGTTAGTGGGAGCGATCAAATTGCAAGAGTCTTATGATCATAAAGCATGGCATCCCAGGAGCCATTAGAGGTGCTATTACGGATTGTATTCTCAATACTAAGGATTTTCTTACCAAAATTGAAAAACGCTTTGTAAAAGCGATAAGGCAGAAACAAGCACGCTTGATTTCTATGAAATATAAGAGGCAAGGAAATATAAAGAATACATTAAGAAAATGTCTCACATAATTGTGAAACTTAAAGAATTAAAACTTTAGCTATCTGATGAGCTTTTGCTATACTTGTTGCTTATTTCTCTTCCTGCACAATATAGCCAGTTTAAGGTCAGTTATAACTGATAAAGAAAAAATGGATTCTAAATGAGCTCATATCCTATCTTGTGCAAGAAAAGAGACTGAAACATGACAGCTCTCACAATGCCAATATGGCTAGCACCCCTAAATGGAAGGGCATAAAGAGAAAGTTTTCAAAGGTTGCAAAGGGTTCTATTCAAAGAAGCTCATTAAGAATCTTGCTTCTGAGTCTAACCCAGTAAAGAATAACTATAATGAGGTAAATGGGAGAAGCACTAAAGACTGCAGCCCACATTTTTAACAGAGTACTAACTAAGGCAACTGCTAAAACACAGTATGAGCTTAGACAAGCAACAAGTCTAGTCTAAGACACTTTCAGATTTGGGGTTGTCCAGCTAAGGTAAGGCCTTATAAGCCTCAAGAAAAGAAACTAAACCCCAAAACAGTAAGCAGTTACTTTATTGGATATTCTGAAAGTTTAAGGGGTTATAAGTTTTATGATCTTACTCTCAGGAATATTTTTGAAATGGGAACTATTCGTTTCTTTGAGGATGTTGAGCTTGGGGGAAGAATAAAGTAAACATCATTTTTGAGGAAGATTCGACCTCTATTACAGAGCTAAATCCTTCAGTTGCTTCTCAAAACACAGGAATTCCTATACCTGTTGTGATTGAAGAAGTAAATCCGGAACCTCTAACTAGTTATGTTCAGGTTGAAAATCCTCCCGTTCAGGATGAAGTTCCTCAAATGGAAACTCAACAACCTCAAGAAACAATGCTAAGACGATCCACAAGAGACAGGAGAAATTCAATTTTGGATGATTACATTGTCTTCCTTCATGAACATGAAGGGGAAAATGGAATGGTGGAGATAGAGAAGGAGAACGAGAGAAAGGGTAATCTAATTTCTTAATTCCATGCACGATTACATGAGCAGCCCTGTATATATATACTGCTAGAGTGCACGTGTGCGAAACACTAACGGCTTCCAGTATTACAGCTTCAGTTTAACTACCCATTCACTCACTCAGTTATTCCAACTAATTTTGCTACTAACAACTTCCTGTTACACAAACACCATGTAACAATACTCCCCCTAAAGAATGTCTTTGTCCTCAAGGATAGAACGAGAGACTGGCACAGCGAACGGAGAAGTTGGGAATTGACCACAAACGACTGCTACTGTTGCGAATCTGGAAATTGGTCCCAAATGACTAAACCTTTATATGATAGTGTAGCCAGGATAGGTATTATCTTCAAACCATGCTGTAGGAAATAGGAGATCCCTTATAGTAGTGAGGCCATTAGCGCTTATAAGTACCAGCTCAAGAAGGTGAAAATGAGCACAAAAAATCTTAACAACATAACCACGTGATGGACCATCAGGCATAGAAACATCAAAACGAAACCCTTAAGGTAATACAGCTATTTCACCAGGCTTAACCCAATAAAGCCAACTGCGAAGATTGAGGTTGCGCGGGAAGGTAAAAGACGTGTCGGAGAGTTGCTTGGCGTAGAGGCCATAGGGGCAAATGAGAGGACTGTTCTGATAAGGAGGAAGAGCTCCGACGAGTGCCTTGGATGATAAGTGATTGTTGAAGCCAGAGAGGTAGTCAAAACGGATGTCATTGCTAGCGACGAAGGTATCTGTAGCACCACCCCGGTGCGCCATATCAACGGCGAATCTCATCATGTTATTAAGTATGACCGCCATTATACAGCATAGAACCCAACCGAGGAGAGTTCAAGGTCTGAAGCGCCATTGAAATTGTGAAGTTTTCTTCAAAATTTGATGGTCTCAATGGTTAAATAGAGTGTAGCTCGGCTGACCTAATGACGTTTAAATGTCTTGGCCTCGTTGGGTACCCTATCATTGAGTAGAAATCTGCGTGGTTGAGATCCGCAGCGTTGAATTCTGAGAAGAGCTCAAGTTGTAGATCTCAGCTATCATCATGAATGACCTCCTCCACCCGTTGGGCTTTCTCACTGTCACGTGAAGCTTCCTGTCATCTCCGACCTCTGCGTTAGTCTCTAGAAGTGTTGCTGGCTGCAATGATCCTGGCGGAATGTGTTAACAACCAAAACAAATGGTGGAAAGCGTCATCTCAAAGAGCTTCCCTCCGATGTTGAGCTCGAAATGGCCATCCATAGAGGGCCCACAATTAGAATTAGAAGTTGCTGCATCCATTGAGAGAGAACCACACGAAGACGTCCTTATTACATCTCTAGAAAACGGAGATAAAACCGACAAGGGCATTGAGTCAGAGAGTTTGATATGCCAGAAGGCACATTGGCCACCGATGACCTTTTTGTAGCAACAGAGAGGAGGCTTCTTTTTTCGACAGTCAGTCCTTCATTGTCGACGGCGGTGGGGACTTTCTTCAGGAAATCGACCATCTCTTCATAGAGCTCGGGCTACTCTGCAAGCTTGGCCATATGGACGTTTCCCTCACGATGAGAGGTGGCGGCGACCATAGTCAGATCAGAGAGAGGATGAGATCTGAATTTCCTTGGGTTAGGTTCTTCATAAGAGAAGAAGCATGGAAATCGGAGCGTGGAAACCATATGGACACATATAAAGCAACCACTGGGGTCAAGAAGAAAACACGGCGATGACGATGACGATAGACCTTGTGGAGTCAGCAATGGCGTTAAAGGTACAATTAAAGGTGTGAAGCTTGGTTGCAGTCCAGCAATGGTGGTAACCGTCGATGAACAGAGTATCACCATGATCAAAACTATATAGAGGAATGTAAGTTATCGAGAAGCATCCATGGCTGAGCGAGAGTCCAAGCGTTGGCTTGTGTCACTGAGCTGGCCCGAGGAGCGAATCTCTGGCGCCATCGCCAGAGAGTGGTTCTGATACCAAATTGGTATAGGCCAATCAGAAAATAGAGAGAGACAGAGAAGGAGAACAAGAGAAAGGGTAATCTGATTTCTTAATTACATGCATGATTACATGGCAGCCCTATATATAGATATATAGACTGCTAGAGTGCACATGTACGTAACCATTAATGCTTCCAGTATTACAGCATCAGTTTAACTACCCATTCACTCACTTATTTATTCCAACTAATTCTACTACTAACAACTTCATGTTACATAAACACCACGTAACACAGACTTAGTGCCCTAATATCACTGTCGACATCACTTCCCTCTCACTACCTAGTCTCCATCGCACTCTGTTTCTCCATCGCCGACTCAACTCCAGCACCAAGCCTCCAAGTCCCGACTTGACTGAGGACTCCAGTTGCAGCACTCTGTTTCTCCGTTGCACTCTGCCTCCCTGATATGCTTCAATGCTTCAACCAGTGAGTCCAGGCATCCAGCCTCTCTTTATTGTCAAAAGATTTCCCTTTCGCTTACTATCAATAGATTCTTCAGGGTTTTTGACTTCGGTGCAAATTATTTTGCTTCTTATTCTGACCAATTAGAATGATAAGAGTTATTACCAGTACAATCCTAAGTTCTATATATTGGGATTTTACTTGACTTGAATAAAATGTGAAAAATTGCCGGGATTCTCACATAGTAAGGTGAGGAATTATTGGTTTATAATTGGAGCACAAGTTAAGGATTTTTAATGGCGCTTTCAACTGTGTGGTTTCTCTAGGATAAATTTTTGTTTTATGTCTTTAATTTGTATGGGATTGTATTCAAGGCTCATGGCTCTTACGAAGAGTTTCCATTCATTCTGTTTCAAAGGTATTGAGTTTCTCTTATGCATGGATGTATCATTTCCTTTCTTCGTGCCTTCATAATTATGTTTGCTTCCTTTCACAACTGTAGAATAACTTATTTTCTACCACCACTGTAAAATATATGATACATGAACTTTAAAATGATAATATATGATGCATGAATGATACATCCATACATGAACTCAATACCTTTGAAACATAATGAACTTTAAAATTATTCTAGAAAAAAAATCTTGATACATGAACTTTAAAATGCAACAATTTAGCTCACGGAGTTGTAAAAACTACAAAGTTCTTTTGGTAAGTAATCTAGCATCTCCTCTGAAGTTTACAGATTTAACTATGCATGTGCTTATGAAATTTACAGATTAATTAGTTTATCATATGCAGAAAGGGCAATGTAGTTAGGTGTGTCCATACAAAGTTATTGCAGAAGCTATTGAAGGATCGGATTGGCTTGGTTTTAGCATACATTTAAATTGTTGTTGGTACTTTTTATGCTTTTCTTGTGTAAGCTGAGGATAACGTACAACATTTTATCTGGGTAAGATTTCTGTTAGGAAAGGAACTGTAAATTTCATTGCCTCTCTGGTCACTTCTAAATTTATCCAATACTTATGCCCTCCACTAACTAAGGGATTAATTTGCCTTACTAACCCTAGTCTGCATGTTGAAGATCTCTTGTTGCCTTTCACTAACAAATGGCGAGAAGTTCATGAAGGAATCCTAGAGACCTTTATGTACATGCCTGATAAAAAGAAAGAGAACTTTGACTCAAGTTGTGGATGATTCCTTATTGTGACTATTCACCTTTTTATATGAGGAGTAATAAGTGGATTTTTTAAAGCTATGCATGGTTTATTTGATTATTTCCTTGTTTTAGTATATAATGACTCACAAATGGGAATTTTTGTGTTCAATATGCTGGATGTGTAGTTGACAGTCGCATGCTCATTAACCAAAGCCATGCAATTTAGTCAATTATGCATATGATCTTTGTTGCAGAAATGACGAGGCTCGGTAACCTCTTTCCAGTGAACCATGAAAACTGAAACATATCTTGCTGCCTTGCTGCTGGTATGGTGTTTGCCTATTTTGGAAACTGTAATTTGGAATTGTGTTGCATGACACAGTCACAAACTGTGTTTTTGTCTTAGGTTGGATATGATAGTATGGGATTCGGCACAAACTATTTTTTTGTCTCAAACAGTGGTAGAAAACAGATCCGATGTTGGCTATCCAGGTTCCATCTTACCTCTTGTGAAGTGATGTCTGAAACTGTGTTTTTTTGGGGGGTCCGGGTAACCCATTACCCATGACACCCCACCCGTTTTAACCAATACACGTGGGCACTGGTCTAAACGGGCTAGACCACCCCGTACTCGTGGTCACCTTAACGGGTAGAACACGGGGTGCCCTTAGGGTAGCCCCGTCCGCCTGTTGCACACCCCTAGTTGTGTTGTGCAACTGATGCACAGTGAATAAAGTTAGGAAAATGCTGGCCGAACCCCGTATTTGAAGGGTTCAGATTGGCTAAATGCCAGCTTGCTGTGGGGGCGGACTCTTCCAGCCCAGCCCATCAAACCCCCTTTCCTTAATTTCATTTTTTATTTTTTAAATAATATATTTTACATTTCTTTTACTTTTTTTTCCTCTATTTTACAAAAAAAAAGAGTAACATTTAATTCTATTTTTTAGGATAAACAACACTTAATACATTCAAAAATAATATAAAATATTTTATTTTTTCTTATCAACTTTCTGTAATCTATATTTAAAAATATAACAAAATATTAATACTTATATATTATTAAATTATAAAGAGATGTAGTAAGATAATGTTATTTTTGGGTTAAAATAAGATTGCATGAAAGAAATATTTTAAATGTATTTAAATTTTTTTAATATATTGTTTTTGGCTCACACTCTAGAATAACATCCCACTGGGGGCGGGCCAGCTAGTTTTCCTAGCCTTACTAACAAGAAACTTTCAAAAAATAAAAATAAAAAAAGCTATATTTATTTCATCTTCAACGCACTTTGGATTTTATTCTTCATTCAAATAATTGTTGTTCCTCATTCAAATAAAAAATTTATATTCAACATATTCAAATAAACTCTGGAGATATTAGACCTTGGGTTTTAAACATCATTCGAATAATTATTGTTCTTTATTTGAAGGGAAAATTTATCTTTAATATATTTAAATAAACATTAGAGATATCACATTTTGGATTTTATGTTAGGTGTCAATTGTGGTTGTTTAACTGACATAGCAAAAAAATAAGGGAAAATGACACACAGGTCCCAAGCAAGGGAATTAACCAAAAAATGGTCCCAAAGATTCAAAAAATTATCATGAGGTCCCAGGAGTAACTGCTGAGGTTGTTAATGAAAGTTGCTGAGGTTGTCAATGACAACCTCAGCAGTTACTTCTGGGACCTTATGATAATTTTTTGAATCTTTGGGACCTTTCATTCATTAATTCTCCTATTTGGGACTTAATTGTAAATTTCCAAAAAAATAAAAAAAATGTCACTATTCATTACATCATTAAAAAATTCGAATGAATATGTTGAAGATAAAATGTGTTAAGAATATCACACTTTAGATTTTATACTTTATTCGAATAATTCTTGTTCTTACTTCGAATTTAAAACTTAGGTTTAATATATTCAAATAAACTTTGAAGATATGACATTTTAGATTTTAAAACCCACTCGAATAATTCCTATTTTTCATTTGAATAAAAAAAAACTTATCTTCAACATATTTAAATAGACTCTTGGATATCACACTTTGGATTTTAAACTTCATTTGAATAACTAGGAAAATTATCTTTAATATATTCGAAGAAACGTTAAGGATGTCACATTTTAGATTTTATGTTAGGCGTCATCGTGGTTGTCAATTGACACTTAGCAAAAAAATAAAAATAAAAAATAAAAATGTCACTATTCATTTCATTGTCAAAACATCCGAATGAATGTGTTGAAGATAAAATGTGTTAATGTACTTTGGATTTTATGCTTTATTTGGATAATTTATGTTCAATTTATTCAAAAAAACTATTGAGATATCCAACTTTGGATTTTAAACTTCATTTGAATAATTCTTATTTCTTATTCAAATAAAAAATTTATCTTCAACATATTAGAATAAACTCTAAAAATATTATACACTTCGAATTTTAAGCTTCATTTGAATAACTCTTGTTCCTCATTTGAAGGGAAAACTTATATTTAGTATATTCAACTAAACATTGGAGATATCATATTTAGATTTTATGTTGATGTCAATTGTGGTGTGCAACTAACGTCCAGCAACAAAAATTCAAAAATAAAAAGTAAAAAATGTCACTATTTTTCATCTTCAAAACATTGAATCGAATGTGTTGAATACAAAATGTGTTAAGGATATCACACTTTAGATTTTATGCTTCATTCGAATAATTTTTATTCCTCATTCAAATGAAAAACTTAACTTATATTTAACATATTCGAATAAACTCTCAAGATATCACATTTTGGATTTTAAATTTCATTCAAATAATTCTTATTTCTCATTCAAATGAAAAACTTATATTTAGTCGAATAAATTCTGGAGATATCACACTTTGAATTTAAGCTTCATTTGAATAAAACTCACATTTTATGATGCTCAAAGGAGTTTTACCTTGTGCCTGCAAAGTTCATTGAAATGAACTTTTTAACTCATTCAAATAAAAAACTTGCGATCAACATATTGGACCCCTCTTGATGCCGGCTCCTCTCGACGCCGAAAACTCCCCACAGCAACGACCCCACTTGACAGCACTCTTCGACACGGCAGTGTAAAACTTCCTTCTATCCACTTTCAAATGCCAGCTCTTCCATTCCTATGTTTTTTAAAAAACATCTAAAGGCAATATAAATAGAATCAGAGGGTATATAGATCTAATGAAGTGACTTAAAATTAATATAAAAAAATTAAGTTGTAAATTATATAAGTAGAATCAAAGGGTATATAGATTTAATAGAAAAATAAAGTTACAGAATGAACATCGCTTGGATGATAGAACGTACTCAAATTAAATACACAAGAGTTATAAATCTACTTTTTCAATACAACTTGGAGGATTGAAAATATGGTTTGTACAATGGTAAGAAAGAGGAGGATGATTCCAACAATGGAGGCCACAGTACGCCAAGGAGTATTGAAATAATCACGCCTTAGAGTTGCCATCTTCTTCTGGCAAGCATTCTCACAATATTCATTCAACTGTTTGATGATATCATTGTGTTCAGAATTTCGAGTCAAGAGGCATTCACCCCAAGACCATTAAATAATAAAGCAACATCATTGTAATCACCTAGGTTGTTCATGACTATTCTTTTGTGGACAAGGATAGCCACATCTTTATCTATGTCTATTAGATAATTCATTATAGCAGCATAGTCAGTAATGTGAGAGTCAGTAGGATAATGACACTGTTCTAATGCTATCACATTCCGAAAGAGAAGTTCAGTTTCATCAGCCACCGAAATTTGTGGGATTCGAAGAACATTACCAAATAATTTGAAGTCTAATAAGCATTTGCTCTCATTAGGCTTCAACTTTATGCCTGCTCTCTCAATTCATTCGCATTGTATCGAAGAGTATGGACATGAGTCTTTAATGATGAAGGTCGTTCAATCTCTTTTCCTTGTAAGTAAGACAATCTAACAAGATCTGTAAAATGCTTTATCTCCTTTTCAGGAACTGGATCCAATTTTTGTATGATTCCCATTCCCTCAAAAAAACTGCACGTGAGCGCAAGAAATGAATGAAGGCCATCACGATTGTCATGAGGAAAAGCTTTATTGAACAGCTCTTCAATGACAAAGAATGGAAGTTGATTCTCAAGTAAAATCAAATCTAGAATTATAGAAGCCACTAAGCATGGTTGCGACAATTTAACATCATCAAGCTCCTCAATGAACATGAAAAGTTGAATGATGAAAGCAGCATCCATTAATGTCAGCTTCACAAGTTGTTGTTTATCAAGGTCAATGGTCTCTGAATAAGAAGCACGCACTTTTGGTTCTAAATCTTTTATGCAACGAACCAAATCGTGCAAATTTGACTTGGCCTTTTTAGTAAATCTTTTGAACACTATTTGTTTATGGCTTTCCATGTCTTGCAGCTCCTTGTCACTACGATGAAAGGGACCAATTGAAACAACTTTTGGAGTATAAACCTCTTTTTTAAGTTGACGGAGAATAATGAGCACCCTATAGATACAACACTCGGGTGGAAAACTGTCATCTCTACAATGTTGAATCATTTCTTTCATTTCTATAATCACCCCATCTTCCACCTATCAAGTTTGATTTAGAATGCAACCAGGAAATACACAAGCAATATATATATATATATATATAGTCCCAGTATAAAAAAAAAGTGGTACAAAAAACGTGGCATAAGCTGAGGGGCAAGTTGGGGAAATCACAATAAATAGTACTTAATCATTTATGGTTATTAATCTAAGTTGTTGACAAAATATTTTACAGTTCAAAAACAAACTATTAAATAGGTTTTATTTTTAATTGGGTTAAAGTTCATTATGCAACTTAAAGTATTTTTTCATATATATTTGCACCTTAAAGTATTTTGTGTTAATCTAACACCTTTGAGTATTTTTCTGGACGTGTTTAACACCGTAAAGTACTTTGCGGCACAATTTTACTCTTGACAATTTTGACAATTTATGGTGCTAAACTTGCTTAAAAAAATACTTTAAGATATTAGATAAACATTAACCCTCTTTTATTTGCTAAAAAGTTTTTATTAATTGATTATTACAGCGGTCCAATGGAAGATAATAAAATTTTTTACCATTAATTATTAAAGCATGCATGTATTTTAAATTATTTCTATCATTAAGTCAAGAAACCTTGATGATCGTATTAAATGATTTCCAAATAAATGCCAATCATAATGGCTGAAAGAACCAAATCTATTTGATGATTTTCGGAAACAATTATCATTTTACATGCAATTTGGCAAGTGTCTTTGAAACTGAAACAAAATAAGGATAGAAAAAAATCTAATAATTCAGGAATTAGACAGAAGCAGACTTAGAAATGGTAAGAAAAAGGAAAGTAAAGAAAATAAGAAAAGGAGTCATACTTGTTGCTGCTGCAAATCGTCAAAGGATAAATCTGAAGGCTGAGATGAGGGAAGTAGCCCTTGAAGTTCCTCCATTTGTTGATCACTTTTAGAGGACAAGTCATTTTGATTCATGGCATTAGCAATCTCCCTGTGAATGAACTCAGTATCTATTGCTTTGCCATTTATCTATAAAACAAGTTAGTTATATATATCATGAAAAGTTCATCCCCGTGCAAGCTAGAAATTGTTATTTTGAATTTTTGAAAAAGAATTATCACAATGGAAGGAAGTAATATTCTTGAGAAAGAAATCTTTCTCAAGAATATTTCCAACGTGAAAAGGCAAAATTAATACAAAGAAAAACAGGTAAAGTTATAACATCATTAGCTTGTATAAATTTTTGTGAAATTGAAAGATCTAACAACATATGCGTAACTGAAATTTCTCCCTTTGATCATTTGTTTGCAACATTAATTTCAACCAAATTTATTTATTTATTTTTAATTCTATTAAATAAGGAAAGACAATGTTATCAAAGGCCAAATACAAATTTTAACTGTATGAAAAGTTGGAACCTCTCATTCCAATTGGGAGAATCTTTTCTGAGTTGATTTAACTAAAGCCTCACATACTAGTTTTGTTAAGCGAGAGATTTGTGCATCCACTTTTAGAGAGGTAATGTTATTTAGTATTGACATACATGCATGTTGTTCCATTTGTTGAGTGGCCTCAGAGGCTTGGTCTGTATATTTAACATTTCATCCGACAATATGCATGTATTGCTTCTGCATCTAAACTCAGTCAAACAAGCTAATTATTTATATAGTGGTCATTTGGATTAATAGTACTTTTCAAATATGATTTATATTCTACGACTACAAGGTAATTATATGAAAGGGGTTTTATCTTAACTTGTATGAATTTGCCCGATGTCATCACAAATAGGCCCATATGAAAAGTTCATCCCTATACAAGCTAGGCTTTCTTTTGTCTTGTTTTGCTTTTTTGGAGGAAATAAATTTATCACTTTAGAAGGAAGTAATATTATTCTTGAGAAAACATTCATTCTCAAGAATATTACTTCCTTCCATCCTGAAAGGTAAAATTAATAGCACAACTAATAAAATTAAAATGCAAAATGTTATTTGGATTTGAATGAACAGTTCAAATAAATTACTACATCTAGTCCTAATATAAGAGTTGGTTTACCTTTTTTTAGAGAGATTGAACAAGCTACTTAACTGATGTATTTTCCATTTTTCTTCAAATTCATTTGTCTGACTTATAATTATATATATATATAATATCTAATAATACACATAAGTATTTCAGGTAACACAAAAAATTCATATCCAAATCTTTGCAATAAATGATTTTTTGTTAGAGATATAGGGAAAAATAAAATATAACCGAGCCTTCTTCTACATCACTATTTATTAGCACCAAAGCAGATGCTCTAAACTATATTATTCATTGTAGTTTTTTAAATGCATACAACTCAAATAGGGGAATTATTTTTTTAACAAAAGGGCAAAAACATCAAATAAGCTAGCGGTCATGTAAATAAAACAAAATGGTTTATTTGCCTAAATTGAAGATAGAAACGAAAGAAAATGAAATTTAGGAAATTATTGAACAATAAAAAGAAAAAAAACAAAACAAAAGCTAGCTTTAAGCAAACTAAGGTTTTAAAGAAGAAAAAAGATTTCTATACTTTATGTAAACTATTCTATTAATTAAAGTATCAATTATATATGGGAAAAAGGGAAATTATTATAAGTACTATAAGTTATGGAAGAATTCTATATCACTTCCAATATGTTTCTCACAAAAAAAAATTAAGTTTTATTAATTCTATCTTACAATTCAATAGTTTTTCAACTTTATCCTTACTTAATATACATTATATCCACAAGAATAAAGTCAAGACAATATTAAATTAAGAGTGAAATTGTATATTCATATAAAAAGCGTAATGCCTTAATACTAATTTTTATTAGTAAAATAATATTTAAAAAAATAGGTGAATGTTGAAAAACTATCTTTCCTTCTGTACCCAGCTTCAACGAGTAATTTGTGGTGCAATTTCACTTTAAACTTGCTAAAATGGTACAATCCCACCTATCCTAATAAAACATTTTATTTGACTATTGAATGTTAAGTCAGTTGGTGTTTTGACCAAAAACAATTATAGTTTACAAAGAAATTCTTGGGTGAACCCCATATGCCAGCTCATTTAGCATCTGACCAATAAAATTATAATAGCTCAAGTATTTTTTATCCTTTTATTATAAAATCTTAAGTATTTTAATTTTTCTAAACAAAAGAACTTTCCCATCACCTTCCGATCAATGCAATTAAAGGGGTTGACCAAAGAAAAATCTTCAATAAAAGAAAATTTGGTCAACTGGATCGATACATAGCACACCAAAAATTTAAATTACCAACAGAAAAGAAATTATAGTGATTTGGTAAAAAAATGTTCTCGTATGAGTCTCCTAGGAGCTTGCAGCAAACAAAAATTGAGATGTTACAATAAATATGCATAGACTCATCACCCTTCAAGACAGCTTCCTAGAAAGGTTGTTCAAACCAGAACCTATACATTTAAGGATTATAGTCTGAGTCTTTGGATCTGGCCTTGTAACGAACTTCAAATCCAAAAGCTCACTTCTATTCCTCAGAGTTTCTATCCCATGCTGGAATAACTGTCCAACGCGAATCTTGGAAACATCTTGTGGACATAGTGCGCACAGAAGAAACAGCAAGCCCTGCATCACCAAAGAACAATGTTACAGAAAGAAGACAAGTATCTAGGAGCTTGGCCTTCTTTGTCTAAATATGCCCCTGAACTACAGAAACAAGATTTCTTAAACCAATAAAAACAAGTAGGCAGCCTTATTCCATTTAGCAAAATAAGCTATATAGATCAACCAATGGCATTGAACTGACAACTAACTATTCAAATGTTTCATTTCTCAGAACGTGTTAAAGCAAAAAATAAAAGAAAAAAGATTGGCCAGAAAGATTGGAAAAGATCGGTTTAATTAAGAATTCAGACCTGATGCGTCGAATCCACGACTCCACCCTGCTGGATCTCATGAAGTAAAGCATTAACAGTTTGCTGACCAATCTCTTCTGGGGGTATTAAGCCTTTCTTCTCTTCGTCTGTGAAGTCAGAAGTTTCGCACGATCACGCGTAACGGCAGTGTCAACAGAAATGTAGCAACCAGAAGTAGTTTCTGCAACAAGCGAAATCCCATATCCAGGTGACCTGTATTATTAAGAGGACAAATTGCCCAAAAATAAGGTTATGCAATCAGACTTGGGATTTCTCAAATACCTAACAAATATATTAACAAAATGAAAACTGAATGAAAGAAATCATACTTTCCAGCATGTGGGCCAGCTTTGTGATCCGTAAAAATGTGTACATCTGGGAGCAGATGATTGAAGATTCCACGAGCAGCATGAATCATATTGTTTTCAAACTGAGAAGACACTATAGCAGAAAACGCAACTCCTCTAATCCTCTTAACCATACCCTCATCAGTCTAGGAAACTGCAGCTAGGACAAATATGTAAGATGCAAATAAAATTGTATAATTGTGAATTACATAGATTAAAAATAAATTTGGGTACTCACGGTAAGACTCTGAACAATAGGTATGGACAAAACTACTTCCCCACCACCATCTGGAGGAACTCCACGAGACTCTATCTTAAGATCCAAACGTTCAGAGAGGACTCCAAAGCGTTTCAATATGTTCAAAGTGGTAGAGAAAGTATCAACCGTTGGATCCAAACAGGGGTGTTGTTGTTTAATTGACCTAGCTTATATCCCATGAATAACATCAAATTGCACTCAATAGGCAAAAGTTTCTGCTTACCAATCAAAGTCATGCATATACTTCACCATTCTGTTCTGTTTTAGTCATTTCAAGGTCATTTATAAAATGCACCATCTTCAGAAGGACACGAGAGATTACCTTTGAGTCTAATCTCGAGGGGCTTCTTTCCAAATAAAGCAAGAACGAGTGGCAGTTCCAGGTAATGACCATAGTCATGCGTAAGATTCTTCCCACCCATGAAAATTCCAGGCTTGTACTTCAATTTAGTAGCTATCCATAAACGCAACAACACGCCCAGTTGAATCAATTTTTCCCAGAATTTCAAAAACATCATACAAGGCAACAGGAAAACTGAAATTACTAGGTTCGTTGATTCGATATAGCAACCACCGGAGACTTTCTCAAGCAATCGAAGAAAAGAGACCTATTGCTTCTAAAGACCCGGGAAGGTCTCGTCTGCGTGAATATCCTTGATGATAATCGAAGTACCTGAGAGAGTGGCCAAAACTAATCGTTGCCTGAAGCTCTGACATCCTTTTAGCCTCTTGTAATCCTTCTTCCCCATTCTCTGTCCGCACTCTCCACTCTTACAAACTTCAGTAATTAAGTTAGGACTACCACCAAATGCTTAAAACGTTTTCAATTCAATGCCAACTCCTTGAGAACTGTCAATATTTTGAAAATGAATGGTTCAAGCAC
The DNA here is from genome assembly GCA_025593235.1 of Vachellia pachyceras. Lineage (NCBI taxonomy): Eukaryota > Viridiplantae > Streptophyta > Magnoliopsida > Fabales > Fabaceae > Vachellia > Vachellia pachyceras. The sequence continues at coordinate 19,045 of JANTPZ010002628.1, forward strand.
TGATTTTTCCCTTTAGCCCTTTCACTGGTTTCTCTTCGAACGACGCAAACGAAAAGCGACGGAAAATGGGAGTTGCTACGAGGCGAAGAACGCTTTAGCTTTGGGCTGCTGCGAGCTTTCTCCTCCGGACAAACTCAGTGGTCAAGGTAAACATTTGGCATATGCCCTAGCGAGGGCCTCCAGGATCCGACCCGATACGTCAAAAGGTACTTGGAAAATGATAAAATCCAGAATGGTGATTCCAATTTCAATAATCTCATAATGGTGATAGTTCATTACCTATCATTAACCAAATTCAAACGAAATAACAAAAATTCCCTTAAACAAAAAACAGAAATCCTTTAGCTACCAGCGGGTGAACTACCACCACCCAGTGACCACCAACTAGGGGTCCGGCGGCATTGGGGCCCACAGGAGCTCCAAAAAAATTCCACCACTTCGTGGTTAGAAGAATTGGTGGCCCAAACCATTGGGCCACCAATACTTTTCAATATATATTACAAAGTTAAATATACATACATTAGTGAAATCCAGTTGCAGAATTTTACCAAGTATAAATTGGAATTTACCAACTTCATATTAGGGATTACCATATTCGTGTTGGATTTTACCATGTCATTTTTTTATTTTGACTGACACTTTTACATAATTTTACCAAGTCTGGATTGAAATTTATCAACATTGTTCTGGGGATTACCAATTCACTACTAAAAAAAGGGTATTTAGCAGCGGTTTAATAGAGATGAGCCATTTATTCTACCAAGTCAGGCCAGACAAGTGTTTTATGTCACAAACCCAACAAATAAAAAAATGTCGATTGTACTTCAAAGTAAAAAACAAAAGGATGGTGATCCAACCTTTAACCTGGACAATACACCCCATTTTACTATAAATCCGCCTAGACCACGTGAAGCGGAATTGGTTGATGATGATCACTATGCTTTAAGACAAGATCACTGTGAAGGAATATGGGAAAATAAATAAAGTAAGGAGTTAGTTACAATATGAGTTATAGTATTGTGTGTTATATGTTTTTACCTTAGTTTACTTTATTTATGCTGATTGCAATTTATTTATATCTGACATTGATTTCTTAACAGAAATATGGTGAATTCTGATGAGTCACACAGTGATGGATACATAGATGAAAACCTAATGGTACTGCCAGAGCCGACTGTGAAAAAGGTTAGGGGATGTACAACTATGGCCTCCTTGACTGCACGTCGTCGCCAACGACGGGAGAAGATGCATGTAGAATTTGATGCTGATATGAATCCTATTGGTGATGAGTAAGATCGATTTATCAACTATTTAGGGTATTTGGCATGGAGCAGAGTTAGCATACTGTATCCTGGATGACGGTCTGTTCCACAAGAAACGCGGGATATGATATAGCAAGAAGTTTTGGCATGTAACTTTCAACACCAATTCATTTATATCTTTATTTCGATTTGTTCAAATTTCATTAGAAATGTTGTACTTTGCAGCAAACCTATGATGTTCCAGACACTAAGGAAATGAAAAAGCACTGGATGGGGCTTGTTCGCATATGGTGGAAAGACTTCAAGAGTAAGCTGACACGATATTATGTTCGGGGAGTCAAAGAAAGATGAAGATCCATGTCAGAAATATCTGTTTCTGTCCCCCGAAGACTGGAGGATGTTTGTGGCATCAAGGCAAGACCCACAATTTCAGGTAACATCCTTCAGTTATCTACATTTTCTTGCTATCACTGACTCAGATTTCCTTCTTATGCCTTAATAGGAATTAAGTGAAGCCAATAAACAAAAGAGTGCTGCAAATATCTATCCGCATTATTTGTCTCGTGGCGGATACAGAAAGCTTCAATAAAAGATGATGGAGAGGAGCAACAAAGATTACAGGAGGCATCCGTCTCAAATCCCACCATTGTCGTTCAGGCCCCTGCTCCTCCTCCACGTCACAAAAATGGAAAGCAGCGAGGATGAAAGGTGGCAAGTATATAAATGAAGCAGTTGCTGAGGTGGCTGGAAGGATTGTAAGTGCTGACATATAATAATTA
>JANTPZ010002630.1:0-21541 GCA_025593235.1 Vachellia pachyceras
CGTTGTGCAGGCCAAGGGTCAAGTATGGTGAAACCTAGGTTAGATCTACGCATATGCAACCCTAGTATACCATTAAGCATGTATAAAAGTGTTGATAAAGCATGTGATAAACATAAAATATATAAAAATAAATAAATTTATTATTTTTCATATAAGTAAATTGTATTGAAACTGAAGTTAAAGTTCCTAACTTTTATAAGATGCGTTTCTCTTGGAAAGGTTAACATTATATCCATAAATCAAGGAGTGATAATTGAGCACTTGATAATAGCCAACTTCAAGTTATTAAAATTGAAATTGACTTTCAAATCAAAATCAAATCAACAATAGCCTACAGGCTACAGTTCTCTAGAGGAAGGGGGGATAAAGATTTGTGATTTGTGCCATTGGGTTTTCCATTATTAAATTTCCAAGTAAAAAAATGTAATATACTTTTAATCCTTAATATATCGGAAGATTGAAAAGATTACATAAATTAGTGATATATATTATAAAATACTTGAGTGTATCATAGATTATATAAGAGTTTATGAGTGAGACAAATTAGTTAGAAGAAAAATGATAAATATATTGATTAATTAGTTTTCTTAATTTCCGTAAAAAGTTAACTAACTCTTATATTAAGGACTAATGATAGTAATATTATAGTTAAATTATAAGAAAATAAGAAATACAATAAACATAATGATTCAAATTTTCTAAATTTCGAATATTGTCATAGACTTGGGTTGAACTAAATATGCTTTTGACACAAGTTATATAGAGTTTGAAAATTAGCTGCATTAAATAAAATCTATTAATGGTACAACTTATCATAGATTTCTTTTTCTACAAATAAACATGTCTTTTAGACCATTCTACGAGGTACAAATACAATGAATGAATTGCATTATTAATCATTTGTAAATAGTAGGACATATTATAAATTCTATTATATATATATATATATATATTTATGTATTGATAGTTTGTTGTTGTTGTTGTTATTTGGTATTCCAAAAATAAAAATATTTTTTAAAAATATAAAATTTTGATTTTATTTATTTTACATTTCTATTTTATTATCTAGCCAGACCCCTTCTAAATAGTATTTTCTGGAATATTTGTGATTACTCATAATTTTCAACTCATTTCATTATTAAAAGATATCGTAATTTTATGAATTTTGCTCTTGAAAAATTCAATTGAATTTATCACTTAAAAATTGAAGATTTAAAAGTATCCCTTAGAAACACTTTTGACATAAATTAAAGCTACCCATTTAAAAAAAACAATAAGCTGTTAAACAAGAAACACGTATATAAGTGTTGAATATGTATGCTATAAACAAAAAACATTAACATTATTTAAGATAAAAAAACATTTAGCACAAACTTATTAATACATACCTTCACATAAAACAAATTATATTGAAATATAAGTTTCAAAAACTACATGTTTTTATAAGACTTTGTGTTGGGGGAAAATTAATATTATCCATAAAACAAATTTTGTGAGAAAAGCTCCTGATTATTATAGCCAACGTCAATGATAAGTTTCTTGTGGACTTTAAAATTGAAATTGACCTTCAAATCAAAATTAATAATGGCCAATAGAAATTTGTGAAAAAGCAAATAAGGAGATGGTTATCCTATTGGTGGTTTTTCAATTATTGACCCTTTCTATACTTCAAGGGAGTCTGTTATAATGATCCATGTAAAATTATGGTTTTGAACCTAAAAAAAAAAAATTAAAGTAGGTAATATTTATTGGGGTTTAAAATCATTTTCTTATTTCTTACAATTTGCTTCGACTTTTAGTTTTAATTTCTTTAGTTACAAATCAATGAAAAGAGTTTTGTTTGATTAAATAAAAAAAATCTTGAATTTGAGTTCAAGTGAATGCAGAGAGCATTTTTTTTAGAGTTATTATTGATTGCGTCCCGTATAAAAGAATACAAATATATACAAGGGAGAAATCAACACATTTTTTATAAGTAACTAACTTAACTAGTTTTATTAATTAGGCCTAAAGTATATTATATATGTCAAACATAATTGATTTCAATAAAAAAAAATATGTACTTCACAAAAAAAACATTTTTTTACAAATAACTTAACTAATTTTTTCAATATTTACAATTAATTATCTAATTTTGACATTTAGAATCAAAGGGAGTACGTCGTATAGTATATACTACTATAGGGATTAGATAGAAACATGTGATTGCTTATACTATACATGCTAGGCCTATAAAATCCAGCAAAGAGAATAGTTTTACTTAGAGAGGAAAAGACAAACACACATTTAACAGTGTTTTTTTGTAAAACGAGATAATCTCCTTCACATATTTACCTCGACCTGCGTAAAAGTATTTCTCTATCGCGTTCCCAAACGGGTACATTGAAAACATACAAGTACTTGTCATATTATAACTAACTTGTATTATCAAGGATAAATTTTCAGTTTTTTATGGTTTAAAATTGAATTTGAAATCTTCCACATGTTATATATAGGTAACTGGGGTTATATAATGAAAGGTTTTGTGTGGTTTAAATTGAATTTGGCATTCTTAGGTCAAAACCATATTAGCCATTAAACAGCCAAGGATTGATATTCAAGATAAAGGAGGACACTTGTCATATGCTCCTTGGTTTTTAACTGCCACCATAGCTTGTCTTGAAGAAAATGATCGTTTGGAATCAAATAATAATGAATTCATGGTGATGATGACATTTTAAAATTTTCCAAAAATTTGAAATTTTAAATAATTTAGCAATTTTGAAATCCATAAATCCATTATTTAATTTTGAAATCCCCAGAAATTGAGTTGGATCCGTTGGATAAATAAATATAAAAGGGAAAATTGCCGAAAAATTCCCCAAAATATTTATTCTAGCATGTACCAAAAAAATCAGTATAAAGCAAGGTTATCAAGAGCCAGACCAGCCTCTAAACAGTTCAATGCTATGGGTTAAAGGTCAGTTTGGAATCAACTCGGAGAATAACCGGTAATTAATAAAAAAGAAAATTTAAAATAGTTTAAATTCTCAATCACTCATCACACATCTAAGTACTAAATATCAGTTCAATATGTATCTTGAATCACCAGCAAAACAATCTATATTTATTCAACATCCTTTACAACTTCTTTAGCATATTTACACCACAGTATCAAATATCAATGTACCATCCATTGATATCAAAGTCAATAATCACTAAATATTTTTTGTAGCAAAAATATAAAATAGATAAATGATAACAAAATATTCATACCTACAATCTTCTAATCGCTAAACTAATAGTCATCAACATAAAAATGATCATTAAAAATAAGAAATGCAAACAATTTCATTCAGACGAATATTTTTTTTAAATGCAACATGATCAACCTTGCAACCCACTAGGTTGACCGAGCGGGTTGCATCGAGTTATCCCAGGTCACTTTGAGTTGCCAGAACTCAGAGTTATACATGTACCCGAATAGTTTACATGGTCGGATCATCGATTTCCATGCTAACCGAATCGGGTTGATCCGAATTTGGTAATCATAAAGATTCATGTTCTTAAGGTCAACTTATCTTCATTAGGTGTCATTTTTTTCAGTAGTCCGTACCGTTTAAGAACACGAGTTTTTAAACAAAATTCACATACTTTTGGACTTTAAATATTTCAATGGGGGAATTTTTTTCAACAATTTTGTCATAGTAATTAATGATTCCAATCAATTTCTCAAAATTCTAAAATTTGGAAATTTTCCTAAAATGATGACAGAAGCGAGTCCTTGATCTGAGAAAAGAACAACGTTTTAGATTGGTCGGCATAAAACACTGAAATTCCATCACAAATGTTTGGTCAATAATAATCACACGCATTTAAAAATGACTCACTCCACAATTGCCCATGGTCCCATCTTTCTTATGAATTATTAAAAAAGGCCACCTATACAAAAGACAGATTACATTTAACGATAGGCAGACCTACATAGGTTCCATTATAAACAGTCACATCCCTGACTTCCAGAAAATTAGGTATATATTAGTACTATGTGATTTATTTTACACCAACTCATTTGCTAATTTTGAACCCGTTAAATTTTTGCTTAAATTCTTCTTAAAAATATTGAGAATAAATCTCATTTATCTTTTCAAAAAATAATTTACATCCCCTGAGTTAGGGTCCTGGATCCGTCGCTGCATTTTAATGAACAAATTACACAATTTCCTTACATATTTCGTACACACACAAACAATAAATTGCTTATCACAAAAACCATAACTTATCAGATTCCACGGTAATCCTCTACCACACACGTACGTTTTGGACCTTATCAGATTAATATAATGGCTCTCTTATGGTCTTTTGCTTTTTTTTGGTTTGGCCTGAGGGTATGATAATTATTATAATAATAAAATTATACTATTGTTTTGGAAAATATTGTTATATATATATATATATATATGTGATCTGAGCAATGGGCTTTGCCTCAAACTTTTAAAAAAAGAATCAGAAGTTATGGCTCTGAATTTGGCTTCTCGAGCTGAAGCAAAACCTGCTTTTCTCTCTGATACCTTCAAATCCAATAATAGCTTCGCAAAATTCCCAGGTCTTTCTTCTTCATCACTTGTAATATGTGTATGTGTATGATCATCTACATATATATATATATATGTGTGTCAATCCTTCTCATGCAGAAAAAAATAACCCTTTTTTATTTTTTTTTCAATTTTATCAGTTACTTGTGCATGTTTTTTGTTTTGAAAAAAAAAGGTTAATACAATTTTTGATCGCTCAAATTTTAAACCAAGGGTTTTTATTTCTCAATGGGTAAAATAATTTAAGATTTTTATTAAATTATATAGATCAATTCTTTAAACGTAATAAAAATTGAGGGATCATAATCTATGGTTTGAAATTGGAGGGATGAACCAGAAAGAATGAAGGAATACTTAAAAGATTAAAAATTGTATCATCAATTTAAAAGATTAATCTTTTGCTCATTGTAATTTCAACTCAAGTTACAAGTGATTTGATGCAATCACAACTCTTTGACTTGATGCAACAATTCAGTAATTTTGATTTGGTTGTGCAGTTCAGTATTTAAATTTTAATTCAATGCAACTCAGTTTCTTCAAAACGTAAGAACTAAATTATAAAATATTTAAAATAGAGGAATTGGATAGTAGTAATGTAAAAGTTCAGAAACTAAGTTAAAACCTAGTTAACATTATATGAATTGAGTTACACCTTATAAAAAGTTAGAGATTTATTTTACAAGTGAATCAAAGCTATTTGATTGATATTTTATTAACTACTTTTTGATCATTTATCAAAACTTTAAAATATCTTAATAATAAATTATAATTAAAATAATATATAATCATAGAGTTTCAATGTTTTGTTTACTTAAAACAGGACAAAAGCTTTTCTATAATACTGATATATAATAAAGATAAGATTGAGTTAAAGTAGTTCTTCCCAAAATATTCTTAAAAGGATTATATCATCATAGAAAAAAAAATCATATTTAAACATGCTGCTTTTTTTAGCTATTAATAGCAAGACAATTAATACGTACTAAAAGAAAATTTTCGGACCAAACGTTGACGATAATTGAAAAAAGAGAATTATTAAAGTGCAGGAAATTTTTGGATCTGAGAATTATCTCAAAAATACTTTTACAACGTTGTAGCAAACAAAATATTAATCTACAAATAAAAATTAACTTACTATTGTATTTATTATATTAAGTATTGTGTGTGTTTAGAAATCCGTTAAAAGCAATGAGTTTACGGATTCTGAGATGATTTTATAGATTTTAAAGGATTTTATGAATATCAAGATGCATTTTACAGATTTTAAGATACATTTTATCTTTGCGCACGACACCTTAGATGTTAAAACTTAAAAGGCTGTATTTTTCCATGTGAATAGTATCATTAAGAAGAATCGCTTGTTCTAGCATCTGTTGTTTGTCTGAAAATGTTACGGTAGTACTATCTGGTCTTGCTTGATTTATGGTTTTGTTGTTCTCATGTCGTTTTAATTCAATCGTGCTTTGATGATTCTCAGGTGGTGTTTCTCTGAAGAGAAAAGATTGTGGAGGGGGACGACGGGTTTATTGCTGTTTACCACCAGCTTGGCCTGGACGCGCCATTCCCGACGAAGACACTTGGAGATGGGATTCTCCAAAGCCCATCACTGTCTTGGGATCTACTGGCTCCATTGGAACTCAGGTTCAAGCTTTGTTCATGCACTTACTGGGCTTGATTTTCCCCATGCGCTTATTGAGCTCAATTCTACCTCTTGAATCTTTCAATGCTAAGTGAACAGAAGATGTAGTTGATTTTTTTTTTTCTTGCTGCTCGTGGATATCACTTGAAATGCCTTTTCTTCATTTAATGGCCTCTTTTTTGTTGTGTTTTTATTGCAGACACTGAATATAGTGGATGAGCATTCGGACAAGTTTAATGTTGTCGCACTTGCAGCTGGTTCGAACATTGCTCTTCTTGCTGAACAGGTCAATAAAAAGTGACGCAACTTTCAGTTTGGCCATCATTAAATCTGAAATTTCATTACCTGAATTCACTTTGATGAGGTTCAGCGGCAATGCTGTTCATAAGTAGATAGTACACGAAGATAAATAGTGGATAAGAAAGAGAAGTCTTCAACTTACAAAACATAAGTGCTTACAGCTTACAATGGTTATAATTTTGAGCAATATTTGTTCTCTCATTTTGCCCAAGATAGGGTATATCTACTCAAAAAAATAATGTTCTTTATTGTTGTTATTGGACAGATTAAGAAGTTTAAGCCTCAACTTGTTGGTCTTAGGAACGAGTCCCTAATTGGTGAACTCAAAGAGGCTTTGTCTGATTGTGACCACAAACCTGTGATCATCCCTGGAGAGGAAGGAGTCATTGAGGTTTACATCTGAACCCGTTCCGCAGACTTCGGTTCATTTTAGAGTTGCATAAGTTATATGATAAATTGTATATTGGCAGGCCGCTTGTCATCCTGAAGCAGCCACTGTAGTCACAGGAATAGTAGGTTGTGCAGGACTAAAGGTGCTTTGCTACTTCTTTTGCCACCTTCAAAATAGCCAATTTATTTGCTATACTATATGGAGGGCTTCAGTATGCATGAGTTGAAGTTATATTAAAACTGTTCATGGACCTTCACTTAATAGTTTAAGCTTTTAAGCTGATTGAATCCTTGCTATGTATCATAGTTTTTATCATGTGGCTTAGAATTCAATCCTTGTCAATTCCTGATCAATTAAATATAATTAACTTTTATTGCAATATATTGTTAGCTTGCGCTTTGCATGCTCGTCAATCCTACTGGGCTTTCATTTGAGTAAGCATGTGTATATTTTGAAAAATTTACAATTAAGTCCCAAATAGGAGAATTAATGAATGAAAGGTCCCAAAGATTCAAAAAATTATCATAAGGTCCCAGGAGTAACTGTTGAGGTTGTCATTAACAACCTTACCAGCCTTCATTAACAACCTCAGCAGTTACTCCTGAGACTTTATGGTAATTTTTTGAATTTTTGGGACCTTTCATTCATTAATTCTCCTGGAACTTAATTGTAAATTTCCCTAATATTTTTTGAGTCTTCACTTATAGCTTAAGCTTTTGAGTTGAATCGGGTTTTGACATCATCTACATCTCTTTTCATCATTGTGTTGAATATGAAGTCAAGTGAAAGCTCATCAGTCTCAAGTGAGGATATTTGTTTTAGTTTTTGGGCTTGAATTGATTGTCCAGGTGAAGAATTATCCATTAGAGCTTTGAAAGTTCACGGGTGTTATTCATTGTAGAGCACTAATGTTCAAAAATTAAGTGTTGGAGAAGAGAATAATAGAAACAACAAATGAAGTGTAACAAGAATGCATATTTTGATAATTGTTCTTCTGAATGAAACTAGTCAATTTCTTTCAATGATCCTCTATTCCCTGCTCATGCTTCTTCCTAACAGTAGACAAAAATCAATCTTTTCCTCGAATAAATATCATCATTATCAACTTATGAGAAAAGATATTAAGCTAAAGATTTAGAAACGAAACTGAGATATCTGCTTGTCATTTTATCAGCCAACTGTTGCTGCAATAGAAGCAGGGAAAGACATTGCTTTGGCCAACAAAGAGACAATGATTGCTGGAGCACCTTTTATTCTTCCTCTTGCCAAATATAAAAATTCTTCCCGCTGATTCAGAACATTCTGCCATTTTTCAGGTATGATGCCACATTACCTATTTATATAACTTGGATCATCTACACGTGTTGAGGACTGTCATGAATTCCACATCAGGAAGTCTCTCTAGTGTAGTGTCAATAGGCTAGTCTTTTGGGATGTATTCTCCATTTGGCCTTGTGATCATTACAAGGGCGTGTGCACATTCCTTTGGTCCTTCTAGATCTGATTTAAGTTATCCATATTTTAATATTTTTCTTCTACTTGATTAAGGAATCATTATTTAAGTTTTTATTTAAAAAGGGTTAAAGTCTCCAGACTGTCCAAATCAGATTAAGACAGTCTAGAGAGGTCCACACCATTCATATCTCTCCTTGAAGCACAGAGGATCTGTGCTCCTATTTGTAGCTAATAACCATGCATGTGCATTGTGCAACAAGGTCAATCTCATATATTACACGTATTGCACTTTGCCCCTTCCCATCCCTTTTCGTTGCATTAAGTAAATTTCTTTTATGTTCCAGCTCCATGTTCTTTTGCTTTATTACTCATGCTTAATGCCTTCTGCACACAGTGCATCCTGGGGTTGCCAGAAGGTGCCCTCAGACGAATCATTTTAACTGGATCTGGAGGTGCTTTCAGGTGAGGAAATACAATGATTTATTCACACCCCCACCCCAAAAAAAACCACAAAAAGAAAAAACCATTGACTTTGGCACCCAAACTGCGTTTTCTTTTGTATAAACTTGTTGAAGATTATAAACTAGTGATAAGCCCTCACTTAATAACTTACCTTTCAGATTGAATTGGTCCATGATAAAAATAAACCTATAAGTTTGATCTTGAAAAATTTATTAAGGGAAGGGTTGGGATTTTCCATCTTGGTGCAGTTTCTAGGCTCTATGAAATGAACCTGAATTTAGTTATTCATAAGTCATAATCTGAAAGGTGATAACAATTGACAGAAATTGGCCTGTTGAGAAAATGAAAGACATAAAAGTTGCTGATGCATTAAAGCATCCCATCTGGTCGTTGGGCAGAAAGATAACAATTGACTCTGCTACCCAATTCAATAAGGTTAGTTCCTATCTGATGTTCATTTTTTATGAAACCTGATTTCCTATGAATCTATCTTACAGTTACATTTCAATCTCTTCTACTTCTTGGCAGGGTCTAGAAGTAATTGAAGCACATTACTTGTTTGGACTTGATTATGATGATATTGAGATCCTCATTCATCCACAATCTATCATACATTCTCTGCTTGAAACTCAGGTTTTGCCTTCAAACTAATGTTTAATTCATGAAAGACTCATTTTTTATACAAAAGCAATGATATCCTAATCTTGAATACCATAGTTAAGATATGCAAAGCTTAGGAAGGCTAAAAAAACTCGGGGATGTGAGATTCTTATGATATTTTTGTGCTGTGGTGGGATTTCATGCCTCAAAGTTAAATTTGATGTCTCTTTTGATATGCAAGGGGAAGATCATGATAATACAAGTTATGGCCTTTGTCTAATTCAAATTAGCAAATAGATGTGGTGAGCTTGTGTAGTTCAAATTGAAATATACTAATATGAAAGAAAAATGTATAATAATTGGAAAAAGCAGATATATGACGAAAACACGTGCTTTATCTTTTTCTTGTATTAATTTATTTGTTATTTCCAGGATTCATCTGTTATTGCTCAACTAGGAGTGCCTGATATGCGCATCCCACTCATCTATACATTGGCCTGGCCAGATAGAATTTATTGCTCTGAACTCACTTGGCCTCGCCTTGATCTTGCCCAGTACTATTCATTTTCCCTTGAGCTTGCGCATTTCATTTGTATCAAACTTTCTTTAGCTCAAACACGAAATGTTTTTTTTGTGCCACTAAACATGATTTAGTTAACCCAAAACAAACGGATTAAATAATGGATTTGAATCTTCTCATATGAGAAGATCACATGAAATCAATATAGACATAGAGTGAGTCTTCCTTGAATGGTAAACGTCTCAGATTCTGTTTCATACATTTTATATCTGTTTTTAGATATTCTCATATGATTCACTCACCTGAGAGCATCCAAGGATTCATGTCCATAAATCATAATCCCTTTCAGCTTTCAGTGGTCATCCCACTTTGACGTGTTTCTTTTAATTTAATGGAGTTTTGTAGGAAATCAAAACTGAATTCCTTTGACGCCTTTTAATTTAATGTTGGAATTATCCCTCAATGGAAACCCCTTAATATATGCTATCAATAGAGATAATTATAAATTTGGAAGACAAATTGGTTGAGGTTTTATATTGAAGACTAAAGTAAACCTCTTGTCTAAGTCAGACATTTAGAATTGGGGGGAGTATCAATTTTTACTATGATAACCAGATAGTTCCCTTTTTCATTTCCCCTTGGGCTCCATGCCATTCTTCCAACTTGGACTTCCATTCTTCATGCTTCATTGTGACTGATGAAAGATGAACATAAAAATAATCTTCCACCCACTAAAGATACAATGAATCATGAAATCCATAATGCAAGTGAAAACTTTGATTAAATCCAAATTGGCATACAGAACAAAATTTGTTGTCAGTTTCTTCTTTGGCATGGTAATACCTGAAATGTGATCATGCAGGCTTGCTACACTAACATTCCAATCTCCAGACCCCGTTAAGTTCCCATCCTTGAGACTCTGCTATGCTGCTGGACGTGCTGGAGGCACCATGACAGGAGTTGTCAGTGCAGCAAACGAGAAAGCTGTAGAATTGTTTGTTGATGAAAAGTAAGTACTGTGTACACTTACATGTGCATGCGCTCATATCTTGGAATAATTGTTGCCTTTTTTTTATAGGGATCAGATAATCTATCTGTTGAATCAAAAGTCATCCTTGTGTAGTATGTTTATCTTGCATGCCAAATTTTGGTAAAACTGTATGACAATTACTCATACAATCAAATAGCTGTCTCTCTCACTCACACACAGACGAGAATGTTAATAACACAGTTAGGGAAAATTTGCAATATCTTTATTGGGTGATTGGACCAAACTACCCTGCCTCGTATACTAAAAGATTACATAAATGCATGCATGCATAACATAAGAACGCTAATGTCCACACTAGTTACATGGAAACTAGCAATCTCTGTATTACAATATGAGTGGATGAAAATATCCTTACTTGTCTATGAGAAGGCAGTACATGGGTATTTAACTCATTTTTCTCGTAAAAGACAATTATTTAACCAAAGACAGTACATAAGAAGCGAACTTGTTGGGAGGACTTTATTCTTAGCGCTCTTGGGCGGAAGGGATTAGTCTCAAATTTAAAGTGATCAAAGGATACTTGGGGTTACACTTAAAAAAACGACAATTCTTTTTCCAGCTCTCATAAAAGGAATTTGATCCAGGGAATTTCAGTGAATTATTATGCACAATCCTTGCATGGTGATGGGAAAACCCTAGACACTAATGGTTTGACCAACTAGTGGGGTTACTTTGATAATGCACTCTGGATATTGTTAACCTCCACAACTAGGATAGAGACTCTCTCATAATTCAGATGTTTGTGTGAAGACATGTAGTCCTTTTTATGTTTACAGGATCAGTTATGTGGATATTTTCAAGACTGTGGAGCTAACATGTGAGGAGCACCAAAAAGAGTTGGTAGCAAAACCATCCCTTGAGGAAATCCTTCATTATGATGAGTGGGCAAGAAACTATGCTGCTGGTTTGCATGAATCTTTGGCTGTTGCTGCCTGATGAGAATGAGATAGCTGACATGTAACATCAAATATTCAATAATTGTCTTTGTGTTGGCAATGGCAATGAGTCATTGTATTTTTATATCAACACTTGGAATGAGTATGTATATATTTTGAACCATGAAACATCCACTCTTGAATCTTGGTTTTTGAATTGTATAAAGCAATCTTATTGATGGAAAAGTTAAAAGATTTGTATAAATGTTCATTTTTTTCCCTTTACGTAAAGAAATTTTTTAAGTGAGCTAGATCATGTGGGAGTAAAGGGTATTTATAAAGATATTTACAAATTACCTATCGACAAAATTTTTATTTTGGTAGTGGAACTTGAATTCATATTTTTTTTAATAAATTGCATCCTCATTAATTAGATTAGTCATCATTGGCAAGTGAGTTTTTTTTTTTTCGGCTGATCAAATTAGACTCCATTCTCAAGATAGAGTATTACCGGATTAGTCTTGGTGCAAATTGAACTCAAACCTAATAGAGAATTTCTTTTGGGTAATATTAGAAGTTTTAGACCTAAAAATAAATTAATAAAAAAAATTTGGGGTTAATTTAGAAGATGAACAGAAGTTATATTCATATTTAAATAAATTTTTCGCCTTTAACCTTGCTTATCCATTTTACATTTTCCTTTTAACCTCTTTTTCCACTTGTGTGATATGTTATGATTAAATCTTTTAAGTATTTTTTATTATTCTAAAAAATAAACAGAAAAAATATTAAGGCATATTTCAGCTTGTCTAATGAAAAATTATTTTTTTAAAAAAATTATCACTCTTATGAAAAATTTATATTGTTTGCTTAAATTTTTATACCAGTTACCATGGGTATATTCTAGAAATAATTAGATACAATAAATTAGGTAAAAATATAAAAATATACAGACATCATAAAATTTAAAAATAACTAAATAATAACTTATTCTTTTGTAAATCAAGATCACAAAAATATTTCTCCATAAAATTGAAAAGTTACTAACAGTAAAATCAAACAATAAATAGTTCACATTTAATATTTCTAAAATTCTTATTATCACATTTTATAAATTAAAATTTTGTTATTTTATACGTATTGCTATATATAAATAATAATTTATAATAAATCCGAACCATAACTTATTTTATGTAAGGTAGGATATAAAAGTCTGAGAAGAAAATGAAAAGGGGGGGGGATCCCGACCTTAAGGTTAAATGTTGACTCTGGATAACACGTGTCGTTGGCTTTTTACAGAGCAACCTTACTCAGCTAGATGATGCTCCTGGGTTGCACGGTTGCAGCAGCCAGCAAGCTTGTGTGCGTGTATGCGTGTATGCGAATATATATGCGTGTATATATTTTGAATAGATATATATATATATATGTGCATATATATTAAAACACACCCATACGCTAACTGCTGCGTTCAATGCGTAATTGTGGCAATGTTCATTGAAAAAAAAAAAAAGGGCAAAGGTGCTAAAATACCCATGTAAACATGTTAAAAGGGCATCTGGCACCATATTAATTTTTTTGGTGCAAAAATACCCATGTTAAATTGAAAATGGAACTAAAATGTCATGACCGTTAATTGATGCAAGACGTCCGTCAACCCACTTCACATGGAGGTTTTTTACTGTAGCATTTCGCTGAGGTGGCAGATTGGTGGTGCTCTCTCATTATGTGGCAATTTCCCAAGCTTCCCAAGTGCCACGTGGCCCATGGAGCTGGGTGTAATTTCCACAACACCATAAAGCTGCAAACGTTTGGTTCTGTTTCAACGATGGAGATAGTGTCGCTGTGAGACGCGATCATCAAAATTAAACCTCAAGCACGAGAGCCTGAATCTGAGAGAGCACCACCAATCTGCCACCTCAGTGAAATGCTACAGTAAAATACCTCCATGTGGAGTGGGTTGACGGACGTCTTGCATCAGTTAACGGTCATAGCATATTAGTTCCATTTTCAATTTAACATGGGTATTTTTGCACCAAAAAAATTAATATAGTGCCAGATGCCCTTTTAGCATGTTTACATGGGTATTTTAGCAACTTTACCCCAAAAAAATCCATTTTCTTACCTGACTGGTATCTTTCCCAATATTGACTTTCCTTGATGAAGGGCTATAGAGCATAGAGAAATGCTTTTACCTTTAGGGCTTGTTTGGTTGGGGGAAGGGAATGGGAGGGGATGAAAAATGAATCCCTCCTCTTGTTTGGTTTAAACTTTTGGAGGGGAGGGGACCCAAAATATGCCCCCTCATTCCCTCCCCTCCCCTCCCCTTATTTTGGTTCCCTCCAAATTGGGGGTTTTTGAAGGGAAGCAAAAAAGTATGACTAATTTACCCCCTCAATTTTATTATATTCTCATTCATACCCCTGGTAGGTTAAAACGCATCGTTTTTCAACTTTTTTCTCTGCTATCTAGAAGCACTTCAGTTAACCAACACTTTCTTCCTCCTCTGCTCTTCGGATGTTTTTCCAGTTACAAGTTGGATTACGGTAGCAAGTTAAGCATAAATTAAGTATTGTAAAATTAAACTACATATAAATCCTATTTTTTAATTATTTAAATAAATTATATGAGAGAATTGCCTTAATAATTGTTTTGATTAATTAAATAGAATGAGTGGTTAATTTTTATGAGTGAAAACTAATTTAAATAAATTGTATAAGTAAATAAGTATAAATCAACATATAAGGGTAAAATGGTAAATTGATTATTAACTTCCCTCCCTTCCCCTCATGAACCAAACAAAAGATCATTAAAAATCCTTCCCCTTCCTTCCCCTCTAACTAAACCAAACGAGGTAACCTTATACCATTACATATCTTCCCATCCCCTCATATACATCCCTTCCCTTTCCCAACAATCAAACCAAACATAGCCTTGTAGAAGCGAAGGCATCAATAAGCAAAACAAGCTCACCATGGGTGGCGATTCGGTTTCGTCTCAAGGTAGAGTTATCGGGCCTCTCTAACTATTCTGTCCTGATTATCTTGGAAAGTGAGGCGTCCATCTAAATATCTGTTCTATTTCTTGATGGGATAATGCAAAAATACGGAAGCAATCTCATTAAGTGCTTTGTGTGCGTTTCCCCTTTCTCTTTATCTATGCTTAAACTGATGCAAATCCTCGGTCATTGAGTACAGGTAAAGATTCTTGTTCAGATGTCGGTTCTTCTATACTTTCTTCTAATTCTCCCACTCTTGCAAGGTACAGTCTGATCAGAGGCTCATTTTCTTGTATAAACCATGGATTATCAAATTCCTCTTTAGTTCTGATACTTTAGCAGATGCAATACGACAGTATATGGTTATAGGGGCACGGCAAGATATATAATGCTCAAGTATAGGTATTTTTTGTGAGTTTCGAGGTAGAATGTAGGATGGTTGTCCTGCTCCACCGGCAGCCACTATCAATTGGGGATTTGAGGGCAGAATTGGAAGTTCCTCCTGGGGCAGCATATTTGCGAAAATGGGTCTGGAATAATAGTTGCCGCACTACAATAATAATGGTCTAAAGTTGATGTTGGTTCCTTTGTTTTAACTGTGTCCTTTTTATGTTATCCTTGTTATGTTTCAGGGGAAATTTGAGCGTGAAGGTTTTAAATGATGCAGTGAATGGGGAAAACGGGTTGGCACTAGAAGAAACCGAGGAAAGAAATTTCAGGACTTCTTCTTTTGATCTTGATGTCAATAACGGAAGGAAGCATCGCATCTACCAAGAATTCTTGCAGAATTATGATGAACGGAGCATTCGTTGCAAAAATTTGGAAGAGGAAAGAGAAAAAATATTGCGGTATTGATTTGAACTCAAGTTCCTCATGTTTTATCTGTTGTGTAATGTGTTCATATTTGTTTTCATATTACGAGAAGATAATAGTAAGAACTTTGGAAAATCAAACTCTGCTCTGAGGGAGGAAAAATAGAAACACTGACAAGTCAGCATCATGGGCACGGCATTCATTGCTGTTACTTTCAATGTTGTAACATTTACTTCTTGGCAAATGAATGTAGGACCGTATTCACGAGAATCAACATGAGGTCAAATATTTGTGTAATCTACTTTTAAGCATGCGAAACTGCTAATTCATTAGGTATATGCATATAAGCTTGTTCAATAAAGGTATTTATTTTTATTTTAGAATATGTCTACTTTATCAATGTCATTTAAGAGATGCTGCTCCATGTGCTTCACATTATGTTATGCGTGCATGTCTTTCTTCATTTATGGCTCTCTATTAAAATACTTCACTTTTATTCAACGATTTATATTGTACTGTGAAATTAGAGGCTATTTTCAATTTTCTGCATTACTTTAAATTCATGTGGTGAGTGCAGTTAAAAGGGATGTTAAGTTAACAAAAGCATGACATGAAATCTCAAAGTTTTCTTACTGATTATACCATATATGCTGGTTTAATCGTTACAGCTATAGCCCAGGAGTATGGACAGAGAATGTGGGTGGGTTGAAATTAAGTGATTATGATGTGCCAAAGACAACATGCCTCATATTGATTGGTCCAAAAGGTTCTGGAAAAAGTAGTCTCATAAATAGAATCTCCAAAGTATTTGAAGTTGACAAATATGCGCCAGCAAGAGCACAAGTATCATGTATGTTTTTTAATGTGTTATTTAACTTCAAATTTGATTGCTAAAGATACAATTAGAGGATATCTTTGACTCGGGACGAATGGATATTGAGCTTTCTGAATAATTTTTCATTAATTTATCTTTTGATGCCAGGTAATTCATCTACAGGAGATGGGACATACTTCCTCCAGGAATATATGATTCCAAGAGACTCAACTTCTATCTGTCTTTATGATACACGTTGTTTGTCTGGCAATCCAAAAGATGATGATAGAATTCTATATCAATGGATGACAAAAGGTGTTCGTCACGGAGAGCTTGTTCTCAGGTATGAATGCTCAATTGCCGTAGCCTTCTTTTTAATTCATTCTCTGCTTTAATTCATCTAATGGGGATTTCTTATCAGGAGCACCGATGATCAGAGTTTGAAGAAACTTTTAAAGCATAGAGCTCCCAAGACTGGTTGCTTTTTCAGTGAGAGGATGAAAGTTAATTTTGTTATTTACGTTGTTAATGGCCTTTCAGTTTTAAAATCACTGGAGATCGCTGGTGCTTCAGAGAGAGGATATACTGATATGGTTGCTTCTACTTTCAATTGCCCATACTTGTCATTTAAAGGTATCTCTATAAGAATATTTATTTTTCCTGCGTATCCTTCTTGTAATGTTTATATTTCTTTTCCTTGTGTATTGGAACAAAAACTCAAAGGGCTTACGTGCATATTCAAGTGTGCTTCTATTCGCCTATTCTAACATCTAAGAACCTTAGTTTTGTAATGAACCATGGGCATGTTGACTTTTCAAACTTTAGAGAATATAAAAATGACTGGACACAGCCAATCAAAGGATTCTGAGTGATATATTGCACCTCATCTGAGTCTGTTGTTGATATGCCTGAAACTTGGTTGCTTCTGATTAGCTTTTTCATTTTCCTTAAATATGCCAAAGTCAGTAAAGGCTGAGAAAATGTACATTTTGCCCAATTTTCTATGTGAAGTCCACCTTGATAGAAAGAAAATGAGTAGTTTACAACCCTCAATTAAGGCATATACATTTTTTTTCTTTTTTGTAGTTCTTACCTTAAATCTCCTGCACAGATGATTAGCTCCCAAATGCTGATCTTTTTTAAACTTGGATGTAATACACGTATTTTAGTTCCAAGTGAACTCTTCTTGTCAGTAGCTTTTAAATAGCATTTTGAGGTGTTCATTTTCTCGTTTCTCGATGGAGATATTATTTTCTTGAGATGGTATGCCATATGAAAGTTAATTGAGAATCTTCCCCTGAACTCTCCACTTAAAGCTATGGAATTTGGTCTGAAAGTTGAAACAAGTCATCACTAATAACATAGCCAGGTAAACCTAAGTTCTATAGTATTTGCAGAACTTTGGTTTACCTGCTTTGACATTTTCTTCTTCTTTGTGCTTTTCCTTTCAATAGTTGAAATGCTAAATTACTGATATATAGTTTCTGGACCTTGGAAGTCTTGCATTGTTTTTGTTTTTCCTGCACGTCATCTAAGTGTGAAACATTCGCTTCTCTCTGTTTTTTTGTGTATAATAGGCTGGAACAGATCTTGAAGAATCGTTTACATCTAAAAATTAGCAGGGAGATTTGACATTGCATTCGTGAATGACAATGTCTTTGCTTAATTTGAACTTTTATATATTCTGCAAATGGGATTTCAACCAATTACTTTTTCTCCTCACTGACAAGTGCTCAAACATCCCTCTGCCATTCATCATATTTTTCTTTAAACTAAATTAAAATTGTATGGTTCATGCCTGTTTGGGAAACAAGAGAATCAATTAAAAAAACTCTTTTGCGTATCACAAGGCAAAACTTAATACATATTTATCTCATAAAACATAAAATCATTTGGTTAAATATTTATTTCTACTCGCGCGCTCTACAAAACAAAAGTCCTCTCACATATTTACCTTAGAAATCATAAAATTACTTCATTAAATAATTATCTCTATTACTTGCAGATGACAAACCAGTGATTGTTTTCACACATGGGGATCTCCTTTCACTATCCGATCGTGCTTGTGTTTGTGCATATTTGGTAGAGCTGTTAGGAATACCACCGACACAAATTTTTGATATCCCAGGTAGTCTTTTGAGTTTTCCTTCAGTTCAGTATTCTTTTATGTTGATGTAAAATTTAACAATTGCTTATTATTCCTACAGAATGCGATGATCGTGTGACTGAGTTAACCATAATTGAAATGTTGCGGTATACTCTTGGGCATGCTGACAGAAATTATCCGCCGAAAATCAGGGTCATGGACAAGGTTTGTGACTCTTGCCAAAATACTTCGATGATGATGACAAAACTATTATTTTTCTCTCTTTTCTTTTCCTTTCTTTGGAAATTTATACTTGACCATATGATCTCTTCCAATTTTGGAGATTTGATGAATAGATCTCTTCCAATTTTTTAAAAATGTCTCTATTTTTCATTTGTATTTCTAGTGAATAACTAAATCTGAGATTTTGGTTTCTTTATTAAAATTATTTCACTTACACTTGAGGGAGATTCTATTCATTTTTCACTTTATTGCTAGAAATTGGGGAAGATTCAAGGCATTTGTTCACTTTGTTATTAATAATTATATTAATCAATAGTTCAATTTCATGAAGCCACAAGAATAATTTCATATTTGTATGAAGTACTCTTTTTTTTCCCTTCTCAAATAATTCAAGTATTTGATTGATGTAACTGAATTAAGGGGACAGATTTATGATTTTGGTAGGACTAATTTCTTAGCGAGAGTCAAATTAAGCCTATATATATATATATATATAGAAACTCTGAACTGAAAAAAAAATTATTGATTTGCAGGTTCATAAAGCTTCTTTATCCCTATATATGATTCTGTTGATCCTGGTGCTAGGAATAGCCATTGCCTTAGCCTATAATATATTCGTACGTCCTTGTCAGCTTCATGCTCATGGCTGGAAAAAAATCCTTGCCCCTGGTACAAAACACAAGGTTCCTGAATCGGAACCCAAAATAGAATGGCACAAAATTAGGCACATATGGTAGGGGCATGCATAGTGACAGTGTCTACTAGTGCAGAGCTAATCTTGTTCCTCTGTTTCATGTGTGCGCTTCAAATAATAATACATTATGTATATAGCAGTAACTAAATGTTTCCTCAGCTCATGTAGGTTGAGGTGAAATTAATGTCTTGTGAATAATACAAGTTCTTATGTATATTATATAATGTTTTTATACTGATATATTAACATTATGCGGAGATTTTCTATAGCAGATATTATTAGATAGAGGAAAAAAGGAATGACCGGACTCACTATAAACAGTGTGCCTAGTTACATGTATGGAATTCATCATTTCTTCACTACTCCTCTGATGCTATTTTCAGGGTAGAGATAAAAACTTTGTCCTATTTTTAAGTCACTCATTAAATCTTTTCATGAGAATATACAATTTTACCTTTCATTTATTACGTGTTGACTTTACTCTAATTTGTTATAGTGGATGTTAAATAGAGATAAAGTTATAAAGTTGAATTTTGTAGCAGAGTTTATTAGGTTTAAGGCTTTTTTTTTCATCCATGTGAAACATTCTAGGAGTGACTTATAAATGAAATTAAAGGAGTTTATCTTATAAATGTATCCTGCGTTTATAGCTCATTTGATTCCTAAGTTTATCCCTTCGTACTATCTCCGGTCCATAATGCAAAGCACTATAACTAATTCACAAAAATAAAAAAGTGACAATTAACTCATTGAACATGTCTTTAATTAAAATATTTTTTCACTTTTATCCTTATCATAGAATGTGGATTAAACAAGTTTTGATTAATAAAATTGAAAAATGGTATTAATTGTAGGGACAAAATTGATTAATTATTTTGTAAGTGGTTTATATATTGGACCAATTCATTCTTTTATAGGCACTTTATGTTGTGGACCAGGGGAAGTAAATTGGAAGCCCATGCTTGACATTAAATAGAAATAACAATAAGAAATTGATGATGATATTAGGACCTAATATTTCCATGACTATATTATGTTGTTAACAACTGAATCTTGTCTATCAGATGATTTGAGTTCAATTAAATGAATACAAAAAGAAAATGTATGTTTTAGTTTGTCATCAAAGTTTTTTTTTTCATCAAAGTTTAAAATATATATATTGTGGTCTAGGAACAAACGAGGAAGTTTGAGCCCATCCACAAATTTCTGAAGCTTGAAATGGAATCTTGTAAAAAATAATGCTTCAACTCTTGAGAAAAAATTATTATCGATTAAATTTAATATCTAAAACTTCATTTAAAGCATCGTATACTTGATTAATTTTCTAATGTCAATTTAATTGATATAATCTTGAGACAATATCAATATAAAATCTGAAAAAAAAAAAGACGGTCCACTGCATAAACCAACCGGATGAGGTTTGAAATTGAATTTGAACATATAACCACCAGATCATATGTAGCAACCCTAACGTTACAACGTTACTTTAACATGCTTTATCAATATAAAATATATACTATTTATCAAGTCACAAACATTGAAACTCATTTTTAGACTTTGGATAAAATATATAAATGCCTCTTTAGTTTTGAATATTTAGACAGGATCTAAGGATTGCATCACATATTTTTCGTATTATGCATCACATACAGTTAAAAAGGGATTACACTTGATCTTCAGAAGAGAATAATCAAACCATATTGGAAATATTACACGCATATAAAAAATATTGTAACACTAAAACTTGTTTAGTTTATCGATGGTCAAACTTTCATCCACACGTGTTTACCATTTTCTCTATATGAACGGTTCTGAATCATATATCCAAATAATAGGGTTAAAATTCATCACCTGAAACTTGCCACCATAGGAAATGGATGTAACCAAATGTTCACTGTGAATAAAAAATCTCATCCTAAAAGTCAAAGCTACAAAATTCCCAGCTAGAATAAGGCCACAATCTTATCTCTTCTTCTTGATAGAGCTTCTCCTTTCAGCCTCTTTTTCAGCAACCAGAACACAGAAC
>JANTPZ010002631.1:0-14483 GCA_025593235.1 Vachellia pachyceras
ATTATGGATGCCAACACGTACTGGGTTGGAGCTCCAACTTTCCTACACATTGAGACAGCAAAACCCAGTTGGTTATACAGTACCCATCCATCTTCCTGAGATCAATCAAGTATTTAGTACCAACCGGGCTGTCAAAATGTCACCAAACTGCCCAGTAGCCAGGTTACGGCCTCATGCTGGAAAATACATGCCTGGGGGAGTAGTTGCTGTTCGAGTACCCCTCCTACATCTTTCTAATTTCCAAATTTATGATTGGCCGGCAGTTTCATCAAGCTATGCTTTGATGGTCTTGATGCTCCCATCAGATAGTGCAAGACAGTGGCATCTCTATGAGTTAGAGCTGGTTGAGGTTGTTGCTGATCAGGTAAGTTTTACTTTATTGACTTTCTTTTAACACATTTTTTGCTGCACGTCTTTCATCTTTGTATTTCTGTACATGAGCATGTTTGGCAACAATTTTTTTAGTTGAAGTTCAAGTATATGTACAAATTCAACAATACTACTTTTGTACTTCATTATTATGTACACTTTGATTTTATTTGACCTGCTAAAACACTTTGGTCCTTTACCTAAGTAGTATAATGTCTTATATGTCAGATTTCTGTAATTTAATAAATATTTTGACAGGATTTTTTTTTAAAACAATGAAGTGAACTTGAACACATTTTTTTGTTTTTTTTTGGTGAAACTTGAACATATTTGTGACAAAGTAGATGTAACCATAACCACAAATTAGCAGCTTGCAAATATACCTAAGTTCCCAAAAGTATGTTATGTACCCAAAAGTTAGTCTTTAGGCATGCTTGCTAAAACTTATTGATATATATTTTATCCTTTAATTCAGAAGTTTACTTGGATGTACTGAGGATATATTCTATTTCAATAATATGTTTTTGAAAATCATCTGTCAGTAAATTTTTAACGTCCCACATTATTTTTGTCCGACATTATTTTTATCTCAGCATTGCTGTAGGTAAATCACTATAATTGTACCTCCTATGTCAGGTAGCTGTTGCGCTTTCACATGCTGCAATTTTAGAAGAGTCAATGAGAGCAAGGGATCAGCTTATGGAGCAAAATGTTGCACTTGATCTGGCAAGAAGAGAAGCAGAGACTGCAATTCGTGCTCGCAATGATTTCTTGGCTGTAATGAATCACGAGATGAGGACTCCAATGCATGCAATTATTGCACTCTCCTCATTGTTACAAGAAACAGAGCTGACACCTGAGCAGCGTTTGATGGTTGAGACCATACTGAAAAGTAGTAATCTATTGGCTACTCTCATCAACGACGTTTTAGATCTTTCACGTCTTGAAGATGGCAGTCTTCAACTTGATGCAGCAACATTCAACCTTCATTCTGTGTTCAGAGAGGTAAAGTCTATGTCCTAAATGTTAAGGGACTGTTTGGCATGCCTAATGGAAAGGAATCAAAAGGATACAACAGCAACAACAAGCCTTATCCCACTAGAAGTCAGCTATATGGATTGCTTGACACCAATATGCTATATTAAATTATTAACAACCAAATATTTAGAACCTACATATGCAATAATTTCACTAAAGTATTTTCTTTGGTTTTCCTCCACCCCTCTTTAGAGAACTCATAATTGTTTGCTGCATCTTCCTTACCAGCTCTTCCAACAGCCATTTTTGTACACGGCTGAATCACCTTTAGTGATTCTTTACCATTTTCTCCTCAATTTATGTCATGCCAACTCTTCTTTGAATATATTCATTACGAATCTTTCTTTCTTTCTTTCATCTCAACATCCTCATCTCCATTACCCAAGTTTATGTTCTTGTCTCTTTAAAGCCTAACATTCACTACCATAAAGCATTGTTGGTTTCATAGCAGTTTGACAACACTTCCCTTTAAGCTTATTAGGTACTTTCCAATCACAAATATTTTTGTTGCCTTTCTCCATTTGAACCATATAGCTTGTGTGATATATGTAACATTCCCATAATTTTACCATTATCTTGCATATTTGATCCCGAACATATAAATTTTAACACTTCTGGAATGAATGAAGAGGACAATGTTGATAGAAAGAAAATTTTGTTGATTAGAAAGAAAAAGGAGTGGCTACTTTAAAGTGATGATGATGGGAAATTAATGAACATTGCATAAAGGAAAGGGAAACACTTTCCTTTAAAGTTAGCCAACATACCCTATTAACATTGTAGAAGATTGATTTGTCACTTGAAGGTCCGGAATATCATTAATAACTTGATATGTTAAATTTTTCTTTTCTTTTTGCAGATCCTTAACTTGATCAAACCTGTTGCATCTGTCAAAAAATTGTCACTCACTTTACATTTAGCACCAGACTTACCAGTGTATGCTATTGGTGATGAAAAACGCCTCATGCAAATTATTCTCAATGTTGTCGGTAATGCTGTAAAATTCTCGAAAGAGGGTGGTGTCTCCATCACTGCATTTGTTGCAAAAGTTGAATCCTTTAGGGATGCTAGAATTCCAGACTTTATACCGATGCTTAATGATGATCAATTTTATTTACGAGTACAGGTTTGTTCCTTGAAACTCAATTCTGAAATGGAAAATTTACTTTTTAATTGCTGACTTGTATAATTAAGTTTGTTGGTAATTCCTTATTGTAGGTTAAAGATTCAGGATCAGGAATTAATCCACAAGATATACCTACATTATTCACTAAGTTTGCACAAACCCAATCTGCAACAACAAGAAATTCTGGTGGAAACGGACTTGGCCTTGCAATTTGTAAGAGGTACTGGTCTTGTCTTTTTACCACAGAGATTCATAGCATAATATGTTGTTATATTAATTGAAATATGACCTGTGAAATTTGTGTACAGTCTCTCCAGGATGCTGGATCAAGAGTTCAATGTTGCTCATGTGTTGTTTTTGATTTGTGACTAGGTTCGTAAATCTTATGGAGGGGCATATTTGGATTGATAGTGAAGGTATTGGTAAGGGCTGCACAGCTACCTTTATTGTAAAACTTGGACTCCCTGATCGATCAAACGAATCTAAAACTCCCTTTGTACACAAGCTTCTTGGAAATCATGGCCCCACAAACTTAAAAGGGCTCAAGGTTCTTGTCTTGGATGATAATGGGTATGTCACATCTATAATTTTTATACTTTTGTCTTAGAATTTGTTTATTCCATAAATAAGTTATTATTTCAACACAAATAGCACTTTTCATACGACCTCCCAGCTATTTGTATTCTTTGGCCTAATGATTTGATAAGTTTATGCATGGTTGCAAATGTAGGATCACACAGTAGATTGTTTGTTCTTACTTGTCTACTATGCATTTCCACTATCCAGTGTAATCAATTCCTTGGTTTGTGCTTATCTGTATATTCTTTAATGATCCTTTGTGCTAGGTTTTGATGATCTATAAAGCTTTTAAACTTTGGAGAGGTTGAGATTGTAAATAATAATTTTCATATTTTATTGATGATCATAAGCTATCTAGACCTTTGGTTTTGTTTCATGGCACACTGTAGTCAAGTTGCACGGTCATTCTGCTGTTCAGATATTGTAAGACAATCTCACAAATAATGGCAGATTAACATAATTTAGCTGTTCGACTATAGTTTTGAATGACAAGAATTATTGGTCTTCACTTTTGTTGAGTCTTCGCATCATTTAGCTTTTTATGCATGGATTATTTAAATATTACTAAGCATGTAAACTTTTTAGTCTAGAATTGAAAGTCCAATTTCATGATAAATATTAAACCTCAAATTTTATTGGATGGAAAACCCTTTACCAAGTTTCTTTAGATCAAATTTTAGGAGAACTTTTGGGTAGCGAATATTGCTTTGTTTATGCTTTTCCAGGTCTCTACTGCGACCTTGGCATAGTTCTCCTGTATTTCATAGTTTGGTCTATTCATGGTACTAGGTGCGCTAGAAACTCTTACTTTGACGGTTTCTTAGTGATGGGGATATTTGTCAAGAGTTCCTTTGTCTCCTTCTTGATCATGTCGGTCCTTCTCTTACATGGGATATAAGAGTTAGATTCTAAAACTTCCTAAAGGTCAAGTCATGCATTCGGACTATAATCAATAACGCTCAAGGCATGATGTTTTGCCGATCAGCCAAGCTCTTTCTCCCAATACTTACATTAATTGCATATTTTGGGCTGAAACAATTGTTCAACACTAAAAGTTGTGATGAAAATACTGCTGTATTTTAAGAACCGGTGTGGCAACGCCAATATCATTCAGCCATGCCAAAGATATGTGGTCTAAAAGCCTTCATTATGGAATTTTGGCTAACTTGTCATATTTCAGGATTAATCTTCTAAGTAAAGAGCAGTAGCATGTTGTGAACAAAAAGAAACTCATGCTATTAATGTTCTTCTCAGCAGTAAATATGGCTGAGTGTATTTCACTGAAAGTACATCAGATGACTGAATTTTATATTATGTGATTTATTAATTGTTTATTGAAACTTATGCAGGGTTAGCAGGAAAGTAACAAAGGGACTGCTTGTGCATTTAGGGTGTGATGTTTCAATGGCGAGCTCAAGTGAAGAATGCTTGCGTGTTCTTTCTCATGAACACAAGGTGATCTTCATGGATGTATGCTCAGGTATAGATGGTTATGATCTGGCGGTGCGTATCCATGAGAAGTTTACCAAACGTCAAGATAGGCCTCTTATTGTTGCTCTTACTGGGAACACTAGCAAGGTCACAAAAGAAACCTGTGTTAGGGTTGGAATGGATGGCCTCATATTGAAACCTGTTTCTGTTGATAAGATGAGGGGTGTTTTGTCTGAACTGCTAGAGCACCGGGTTTTATTTGAAACCATTTAAGAAGCTAGGTTCTTGCTCTTGTGTACATAACCAAATGAAATTTGGAGAATGATAAATATATGAATGAGGAAAATGGTTTTGTATTCGAAGTGCTATTATTATGAGTTCCACGTGAAAGGAACAGTATTGGCTGAGGCTTAATTAATAAAACCATTTTTGTGAGCCGAGTTTTTATTCTATATATATATATATATATATA
The DNA here is from genome assembly GCA_025593235.1 of Vachellia pachyceras. NCBI lineage: Eukaryota > Viridiplantae > Streptophyta > Magnoliopsida > Fabales > Fabaceae > Vachellia > Vachellia pachyceras. The sequence goes on from JANTPZ010002631.1 coordinate 5,016, forward strand.
TATATTAGGGATCAACAAGTTGTTATTCATTTTATGGCATCCGTGTCAAATTTTTAGCAGGGGTTTCAAATTTGGAAATTGTTCTTACAGTAGTTGTTACGTGGCAATTAGACTGTAGCCATTTATCAGTCAGTTGCAGAATGAGTGATTATGGAATGGTAGAAAGGCTATACGTGTACTCCATTATGAATTGTTGAGTAAGAAACCCCCCCTAAAAACCAAAAAAAAAAAAAACACCAGCGGTGGACATCCATTTTCTTCTTGATAATTGTCAATGGATTTTGAAGATAGCAGATGGTGAGTTTGTAACACTTTGTTTGGCTTAACAAAGTGGAGGGGAGGAATTTTAATAGATATCATAGGAGAGTAGGGGAGGGATATGGGGATTAATTATAAATTGACTATCTTATAATCTTATCTTCATGAAATTTAAATGGATTTTTTTATTTTATTTCCTTAGGAGATAATTATCTATGGTAAAAATTTTCAACTTTAATCTACCATAAATTACTTTTATTCTATTGTTTCATATCATAAAATAATTTGTGCAAATATTAACAAAAGACTAAATGATGTGAAAAGACTAATATGACTCTAATTAAAAATGGAAACTTGAATGCAATCAGGTCCGAGTTATTTTGTGTTTGATTATTTGAGTTGAATTTAAGTGGAATTTAACCTTTGACATAAATAACTTGATATGCATTATTTCTACCCGTGCCTTCTTTTTTTCAAAATGGAAAAAGATAGACACTTTGCTGTTGATGATTTTAGCACCCTATCCTCTGCATTACTAACAAAAAAGGGGTGTTTGTCAAAGCTTTCCCCCATATTTTTATATTGCACACAAGTCGAAATAAAACTCCTTTCACATACTTATATTGATTTACGTAAAAGTACTTTTTTAATGGATTTTTAAACAGCCACGAAGAAATTGCGCAAATAAGTAAGGTGAGGAAGAATGTTCTTCTTCTTTTTAATGTATATATATAATAAAAGATGTTAATTTTCGAAACGAAATAATCAAATAATTCTTTGATGCAAGAATGAATCCATCTCTCCCACAACGTAACTGAAATTATATATGAACTTGTGAAGACAACTACGAACCTTGTAGTAATATTCAAGCTTCATAATTGTTTGCTGCAAATCAAATAACTGTTTAACTTGGTTGTTTTGAAAATGAACATCCTGCCGCAAATCAAATATAACAGGTAGACATTAACAATGATTGAGTAGAGTGGAATTAGTCAGTCGTTCGTATCGTGGTAAACTAAAGTTTGAATCTCTGTTAAGAAAGATACTTACATTTAGTATATAACAGTGCGTCAAATATGATTGCATCAAACAAGAGTATATCTACTTTTTTAAATAGAAAAAGTAAACTACCGTTGAGATCCGTAAAAACTATTCTCTAAAACATAGATTTTACCTTAGAACCCATAAAAACTATTCTTAAACGAACTTTCAAACGAGGGCTTAACGTATGAAAGTACGCAGAACATGATTTCATCAAATAAGAGTATACCATAAGGATTCTTGAAAGATGCTGTTGAGATCATATCAGTCTTTCAAAATTTCAGCATGCATCAGACTGAGCGATGCTGGGCAGGTTTTTGTGTCCAATTTCTTGGCTGGGAATAATTCAAGGGGATAAGGAGGTAGAACCATAAAAAAAAAACAAAACGTTTCTGTTTTTCCTTTTTGCTTCTGAGAAAAAAAAATCAAGGGATGAGTAGATATAATCAGTGGCGGACTCAGGACCCTAGTTTAGGAGTGTAAACAATTTTTTAAGAAGATAAGTGACACTTATTTTTAATATCTTTTGAGAAGAATTTGAGTAAAAATTTAGTGGGTTCAAAATTAGCAAATGAGTGGATGCAAAATAAATCATATAGTACTAATTTATACCTAATTTTCTGAAAATCAGGGAGTGCGACTGCAACCCTAGAATGTATGTAGGTCTGCGAGTTGATATAATCTACACCAAAATATTTATATTATTGAAAAAAGCCCAATTAAATGTAAATCAAATAGTCAAACACAATTCCACAATTCCAAAGAAGAGTTTCATCTCTTTAAACATGCAAATTGCTAGAATCAAGGTTGAATCTAAAAAATGCATTCATTGCTCACAATCTAAAAAATTGATATTTAAATTTTTGTTTAAAGGATTCTTATATTTAGTATTTAATATTTTAAACATTAGTCGGTATGTTTGGCAAATTGCCATAAGCACTTATAATCACTTTCAACCGTGTTTTTCCACAAAACGAGATAATATTCTACATATTTACTTTGACTTATGTAAAAGTACTTATAAGTACTTATCCACCACGTTACCAAAACCGACCCACTGTTTAACATTATTTTAAACCTGGTTGCATCCATATTTGGAAAAGAAATCAATAATCTTTAGCCTTCTTACGAAAGAAACCCACAAAAGATATTAAAAACGATATTAGCTTCGTTTGGTTTCCTGTTGGAAACCTCGTTCTGACTCCCAAAATCCATTCTCACGCAAGTCGAGACAAAATTCCTCTCACATAAAGTACATCGGAATCTGTGTCCGTTTCCCAACGGATTTTTAAACGAAGCCATTCTTGGCGATGATGCATTTGTGCCTCCACATCATTTTCAATCCGAACTGTCAACATTGCGGCTCATGGAGCCCACAGTCATCATTCCTGAATCACCGTTGACTATATCCATAAAAAATATATCAGCCACATACGACGGTTGAAATTCAACTCAAAATCCTTTTTCTGGAAAATTGTATATATCTCCAAGCCCAAAAGTTCTTATTTTTTGCAGAGCACTGACATGAAAGGATGAAACGAAGAGAAGAAGAATTAATAAAATAAATTGAAATTGAAAAAGTAAAGCAGCAAAATCATTCCCATCATTTGAGCAGAGCCAACAGAGAGCTCCTGAAGCTATCGGCTATCACAGATGGAACCGACGTCTGAAGGTGGCAGCGTAGGCGGTGATGGTTGCGGTGGGCTTTCTCGGTTACGTTCAACTCCGGCCACGTGGTTAGAAGCACTGCTCAAGGAGGAAGATGAAGAAGACCCATTGGGTAACAGCCAGTGCTTCACTCAGCTGCTCGCTACAGGTTCTGATAACTTGAGTAGAAATACGGCGTCTTTCGATTCGACGGCAGCTGATGGAGGCGGTTTCGATGCTGGGTCATCGTCAGGTGGATTTTACCGGCAGAATAGTTCGCCGGCGAACTTATTCGGGCATTCAATGGTTACCTCTGAAACAGGGTATTTCTCCAAGTACGGGGTTGAATACAATCATGACGTTAGCCCACAAGGTATCGATGTCTCGTCCATGGCTAATTTCAAACCAATTAGACAGGTATGTTGTCCTTGGTCGCTCGTATAATATTTGTCAATCTTTCATTTCTTTGCCGCCGCAATTTTGTTCCAAGAAAACTTCCATTGTGTGCATTAGTTTAAGTGTACGCCTTACTTCGGAAAATGTTTATTAGATTAATATGGGGTATGCAATAGTCTTATTCTTCATCTCTTCTCGCCCTTTGGTTTAGCTAGACACCTTTCATGATATGTTGATAGCGCATACCTGCTTTAAATTTTAGAATATATATTATTGTGCTGATTGATATTGATACATGCTTCAAGTGTTTTAAATATAGAATGTTGAGCATTCTGGCAAAACACCAGACATAGAAATGGAGAAGATTTTGGAGGATTCAGTACCTTGCAGAGTCCGGGCAAAGCGTGGACATGCTACACATCCAAGGAGCATTGCTGAAAGGGTAATTTCTTTACTTGTTAAAATAATGGTATTTTTTTGTTAAATTAGGTTGTAAGTTGTCTTTGCTTTTAGTCCATAACTCCATACCTAACTTGTTTCTGCTCTCTTTTTGTATAGGTTCGTAGAACTCGGATAAGTGATCGCATACGGAAGCTTCAAGAACTTGTGCCAAACATGGATAAGGTTATATTTTACTCTATCTTTTAAATGTTATGAAAGGTGATGTTGACAATAGGTTCTGTGATTATCACATGCAATGCATACCAGCTAGGGCGTAAGGGGGATATTGATATAATTGATTAGGACATTTTCTGTTTCATTTTTGTTCATGTAAAACTTTTAATAGCCAGGGCGTAAGGTGTGGTTTCAGTCCTTTATTTGTTACTGATGATAAGGTTTTATAATTAATGTTGCAAAAATTCCGGTTTGGTTTTCTACTATAAAGAACAGTGTTTTTTCTTTGGTCCACCTGACTCAAGGCTGGCCAGGTTAATATTTTTGCTAATTTTTTACAAATAACAGCATGCTTAATGTTTTAAATGGGTTTTTCCCCTTGTAAAATAAGCTTGTTTACTTAATCCCATCTTGTGCTCTTGATAGTACTTCCAAGTTTTGATTGAGTATTATCTAGTCTCTATTTGCCATTTTTTTTCTTTATTTTTTAATGAAATGCGGGATTTTATTTGGTGATTGTAGGGTGCAAGCCAAATGCCATTATATCTTTTAAATGACTAGTTTGATCAGCTTGTTTTTAAGGATTTTTACGTTTGCTGAATGTGTAGTTGGTTCCTGTATTACAATGTAGTTGTACTAACTAAAAGCAGTATCAGTAATCTTGAGCATCTCCTATGTGATTCAATCAACCAAGGCCAACATTCCTTGACTTTAGTTAGGAATGGAGTAAGGCCTTAACTATTTCATAGGCATGTTGGCACTAGCCATTGAGGGTACAACTTGAGTGAAGTGCTTTTTCTGGATGTCCAATACCTCATTCTTGGTTGATAGTTAGTTGATAATCAAAGAAATGCCACAACTCAAACCGTCAAGACTTGGGTATTTCAATTTGAATAAGGATGATGGAAGATTAAGGGCAAAAGACATAAGTATCCTACATATAGTTATTTCGTTTAATTGTTTGAATTCTTCAAACTATGAGAATAATCCTCATTATAGGCTTTTATGTTTAATGCATGTGCCGAAGATTGTTGTAGTTTTAACCAATGCTATCCAATTGCGATTTGATCTAATTCTTGCTGTGAAAGATTTGGATTGCTCTAAGCCTGGATTAAGTGAATTGCTCTAAAATTGCATGAATTGTGAATCTGGATTACTGCACAATTATACAGAAACCGAATCTTGTACAGATCCGTGTCAGATCCTGTCGTCACTCAACTTTAAAAAACTTTTTTCCCTTTTTTCATATTTTAGAAGGAAAGTGCCACATGCTCCCTCTTTCACTCATCCTACCCTTTGCTAAATCAAAACTCTAATTTTATTTGCTAGATTCACATTTCATCTATATTGTTCATTGCTCCCCCACATTGGGAACTTGGTTTCTTTTTAGTTTTGCTGGTCCCTATGATTTAGTTTGGTTGGATGCGTTGAAGGCAATGGTCCACAAACTAAGAACCTGCTGCTGGTCGATTAGTCTAGTGGTCTTGTTACTACTCCCATTTGGTAATTTTTTACCACTCTATTTTGCTCTAGTTAGTTGTTATTGGTTATTCTGCTAGTTGTTGTTGGTTATTCTGCTGCGGTGTTATTTTGATGGTATGGTCAATGACTTGTAACAAAAAAAAGGAGGAATTTGATATTGCATGGAATCATTGTGAAAGTGTTACTCTACTAAACTTACAGTTAAATGTAAATATTATTCATACATGTTGGGGTGGAATAGTTAGGATGAAGCATCATTTGGCTGGAACTAGAGAGAATGTGAATTTTTGTATAGATGTTCCTAATGATGTTAAGGAGTTGTTTGTTAAAATGCTAGAAAATAGAGAAAAGGTGAAGATGTTAGTAGTTTTGAAGCGTTTTAAGATGTTGTTGTCCAAGATATGCAAACAAGGGTACAATGAAGAATGAACTCATTTATCCTTAAAAGGAAGGAAGGAACATCAAAATCTACCAAACAGATAATAATGAATGAGATGCTAAAAGATAGAGAGCTGGTTATTCATGATGCCTGTAAATGATATATGGTAATGCTTTACCATTCAATTTGGTGAAAATTCCATTGTTTATTCAAATGTTAAAATTTGTTAATGAATATGGTAGAGTTTCGAACCTCCTAATTATCATGGGATGAGAGTTTCTTACTTGAAAAATGTAGTTGATGAAATTCAAGAAAGTTCTAATCAAGGGAGGCTATTTTAGATCTTTTGATCTCTCAAACTTAAAACTAGAGAACTTTGATAGTCAAGGATAGTACAACTTTAACCCAAAGATTATAGTCAGATTCTTTTTCTGATGCACAGGTTCCTCATAAGAGGCGAATGCATAGCATACTTAGATAGGAGAAAAATATTATAAACTCAGGCTTTCAGAAGAAAAATGAAAGATTTAGAGAGAATTCATATTTGATATTATACAAGGGGATTACAAGACGTTCTTTGCTGATAGTTGTGCGTAGATGATACTTAAATAAAACGAGAAGGTCAATACATGACAAACTTACATTACTACAACACACTACATGCCTTTATAAGTATCACTCTAAAAGTAAAAACAATACACTCCATTATTTTTTATAAAGTAGATACCCTCATGACAAGCAACATTTAGTGGTAGACAAATTGAAGCAACTTTTTTTACTTTAAGGAGGACAACCTAAAGTGACTTTTTTTTTGACTCAGAGCTTTCTTTGGATTTCGAGTGAATTTTATATTAAACAAATGAGTTCACAAGTCTGAGTCTAAATTAGCATGGATATGATTTGGATCAAACAAGTCACGTCATGATGAGGGTATAATGTGTCATCATCTTTATATCCTTTAGATGAGACAACACTACTTTCATCATCTGATGTGTATGTCTCCATGATGAGCTGAAGCACTACTTCCATGATGAGCTGGAGCACTACTTTCTTGGTTGAGCTTATAGAGTCTTCCTCTCCAGTAGGGAAGAGAAGCAAACATCTTGAAGAAAGTGGCTAAAGGTGTTTCTTCATTGTTGGAGTTACAAAGGTATTGGTATATAGGTAAGGCTGGAAAAGCAATGGCACAAGTGGTGGCTGTTTCTTTCCTCTCCACAAAAGAAATTTTCTGTTTCTTCTCTTTTTTCACGGAATATTACCAACCTCCTGGTGGAACACTTGTGGCTGTTAACAGGATTAATTTGTGGAGAACTTCACCTCTTTGGCCTAGGTATGAAAAAATATTGTGCATGCTTGGGAAAACTTTTTCCCAACGGTGTACGCAAGCCAAGACAAAAGGCATCTCAAAATCTGTAAAAAAATCTCGAAATCCGTAAAAAGCATCTCGGAATCCGTAAACTCCTTTCTCTCAATAGATTCCCAAACAACACATTAATAAAAAAAATAGTCCATATCTAGTTAATCTCTATGAAACAGATGAAGATGAGGAAGCAGGTTGTCCATAAGATTTCTCGAATGTTCATAACGACAAGCTTGATGAAGTTTAAACTTCCTCTGTACCTTTTACACTGGAAGAATTTCAAAGCAGTTTTATTCAACAATGAATATCATATTCTCAAACAGTCCTTGCTTGGGAATCACAGGACCCTAATCAAGCTAACTCTTAAATGCAGATAAGCCAAGAAGCCATTGGTGCTCTCCAGCTCATCATGGAGACATACACATCAAATGATGTAGTGTTGACTCATCTGATACAAAAAACTCCCCATCTTGGTACTTGTTTGACCCAAATCCCATATATGCTAATTTAGACTCAGATTTGTGAATTCATTTGTTGAAGATAAAATTCCCTTAAAGTCCAAATAAGGCTATCAGAGTTAAAAAAGCCACTTTAGTTTGTCTTCCTTAAAGTCAAAAAAGTCGCTTCAAGTTGTCTACCATGAAATGTTGCTTGTCACAAGGGTATCTATTTTATATAAAATAATGGAGTAAACTGTTTTTACTTTCAGAGTGACACTTGTAAAGGTATGTAGTGTGTTGTAGTAATGTAAGTTTGTTGTGCATTGAGCTTCTCGCTCTATTTAAGCATCATCTGCCACTAGCTGTAGACAGAGAATATCTTGTAATCCCCTTGTATAATATCAAGCATTAATTCTCTCTAAATTTTTTTCTTTTTCTTCTGAAAGCATGAGCTTATAATAATTTTCTCTTGTCTAAGTATGCTCTGCACTTGCCTCTTATGAGGAATCTGAAAAAGATTCTTGAGTATGATCCTTGGGTTAGTGCTGTGTTATCCTTGACAATCAAAGTTCTCTAGTTTTAAGTTTGAGAGATCAAAAGGTCTAAAATGGCCTCCCTTGATGAGAGTTGGTTCATATTAGTTGGATTGTCCAGTATAGTCTGGCACTATGAAACTCTCATTTCTCTAAACTTTCTTGAATTTTATCAACTACTTTTTTAAGCAAGAAAATCTCACTCCATGATAGTTAGGAGGTTTCGAAACTCTACCATATTCATTAACAAATTTTAACATTTGAATAAACAATGAAATTGTGGAAAAGCAGAGCTGCAAAGCTCAATATCATTCATTGAATCGAATATGGTGATTTATACAGCTATAGGAATGAAAAGTCAAAGAAAACAAAGTCAAAAATTTACACTCCCTCAATTTTCTCCTATGTTTTTGCCTATGATTTCTCCTATGATTTTGCCTACGATTATTATGTATTTACCGCACTCCCCTTCAAGTTGGATCATAGATGTTAGTCATGTCCAACTTGCTTACAAAACTTTCAAAAAACTCTTCCGACAATCCTTTGGTAAGTATATCCGCAAGTTGCAACTTTGTAGGGACATAGGATAGACAAATGATCCCATCTTCAATCTTTTCCCTTATGAAATGTCGATCCACATCAACATGTTTGGTCCTATTATGTTGTATAGGATTCAAAGCCATACTCAAGGCTGCTTTATTATCACAATAAAGTTTTAATGGTGAATCAACTCGTATTTGTGCTTCCTCAGTTACTCTCTTTAGCCACAATCCTTCCATGATGCCTTGAGCCAGTGCTCTTAACTCAGATTCCGCACTGCTCCTAGCCACAACTCTTTGTTTTTGACTTCTCCAAGTGACTAAGTTTCCCCACACAAAGGTGCAATAACCCGAGGTGGATCTACTATCCTGTCGATCACTAGCCCAATCAGCATCTGTATAAATTTCGATAGTCCTGAGATCATTCTTTTTGAAGAGACCCCGGCCAGGTGTACCCTTTAGGTATCGTAAGATCCTATAGGCTGCATCCATATGTTTCTTCTTTGGATCATGCATGTGTTGACTTGCCACACTAACAGCAAAGGCGATGTCTGGACGAGTATGGGATAAGTAGATAAGTTTTCCAACTAGCCTCTGATATCTTCCCTTGTCTGCTGGTACTTCATTACTTTCCTGTTTCTTCCCCTTGGTTACTTCTTTTCCGTCCTTCACAGGCTTCTTGCTCTTCTTAGTTTCTTTCTTTTTAATACTGATTGGTACTTTGCAAGGCTTACACCCTAGCATGCCTGTTTCCTTGAGTAGATCAAGAATGTATTTG
>JANTPZ010002632.1:0-25028 GCA_025593235.1 Vachellia pachyceras
GGTACTCATATTTTTCAGAAAAGCTATTTTGGATATAAAACTTCAGTTTGAAACTTACTTTTTGAAAAAGTCATTTTCTTGTCAAATCACACCATTTCTTCTAATAACTTTTCTCTTTCATACTTTTTCTTTCTTTCTCTTTTCTCTTTTCTACTTTTTCTTTCTTTCTCTTTCCTCTTTCATATTTTTTCTTTCTTCTCTTTCCCATTTCCTACTTTTCATTCTTTCTTTTTCCTCTTTTCTACCAACTTTTTTGCCTCGAAATCCGTAAAAGCTAATAACTTCTCAAACATAAATCACTTTTCAAAACCTAGGTTTTGCCTTGACATTTGTAAAAGCTATTTTCTAAAATACATTCTCCAAAACTTAGATTTTACCTCGGAATATATAAAAATTATTTTTAAAAATAGCTTTTAAACCAGCCCTAAATCTTGAATATCCAATCTTAACCCATGCTTCCTTATGTGACAAATTACGCTTATTTCTAGAAAATTATTAATTTGATACCTATGCTATAATTTATTCAACCTTTTGATTTGGTCCCTGTAATTTAAAATTTTATACTTTACTTCTTACATTTTTTTATGCAAGCTAATCCCTATAATTTCGTAAAAGAATTTTCAATTAAATCCCTGCAGTGTCATGCATGTAGGAAATTAAATCTACACATCATATGAAAAATGAGAATCCCAGCCCCTCCTCCAACCCAGGCTGTACTGTGAAACCAAACAATAATGAGCTTAATCTAATTAATGATTATAAACTAATTAATCTATCAGGTTAAGGTCCCAGATGGATCAAACCACATGAACTAATTTTTTTAAAAAAAATAGAAAGTTTCAGTCATTGGCACATATATGGTCACTATGACAATTGATGAGGGAAAGGTGGAATGAATGATATTATTAATAGAGCCACGTGAAAAGCTGTTTGTCTACCTATATATACACACACAAGAACATTTTTATTAAATTTATTAATTATTGATCTTACAAAAGGAAATAGCTTTGTGTTTTACAATAATTTATTTTGTCTCAATTAAGAGGCAGACATGTGGGCTTGTATGATCATCATGATTACTTTAATTACTTTCAATCTTTGATAATTATGGTAGAGTCTGAAACATATTGATTATGTGTCTTTTGTGTATAATTATCTATCTAAAAAAAGCAAGTGAGGGAGCTCATTCAATAAATGGCTAATTTGATTCTCAACCTTTACAGATAGCCATTAGCTTAAAATTATCATCATGATGCCTCTGAGAAGATAGTCTTTGCTAATTGATTTCTTGTCTCTAATCCTTCAATATGAGATGTATTATTTAATAATTGGTAAAGATATATTAATGGTTCAATCATATATACTTAAATTTATATATATTTAGGACAGTTGATACATACTTTGATTTATAAGAAAGAATATGGAGCAATTGGAAGTTACTTATTTTGATTTGGGTTTTTTTTGGGGGTATTATTAAAATAGAAAAGAGTTAGACATGTTTCATTCCTTCTCTTTTTCTTTTTTCCAATTATAATCTCGTTACAATATTTTTTTTTTGGAAAATTAAACCCCCAACCATAAAGTTTAAATTCCAAGGATATAATATTAGAGTATAGAGATTGAGGTTTACAAATTACTTAATTGTGTGTGTGTGTGTGTGTGTAGTAATTTCACCAGGTTTGATCACAAATTTTAATTCCCCTCTAATTAGAATTTTCAATATAGTTGCATTGTTCCAACGGTAATGTTAGATTTTTTTTTTAAAACCTAAAATATACAAGTTGTAGCTTTGCCTTTCAGCTTTTCAGCAATCTTAACCTAAATTAATTGGACTTCATCATATCAGAAATTTATAATCAAAATGCAAACAAGTTAGAATTACTCAGCATGATAAATATGATATATATCTGTATGCTTTTATCTTGCATTTGCTCTCTGAGTTCTAAATTAACATGAAATAACATAAAATATGTAAAATTTGGATTCAAATATATTGAAATATGCAAGAATATTTCTCCTCAAATTAATAATAAAATCGTGTAACTAATTATATATACTCATTATAAGTAATTTTTAAAAATTATAAGTGCATCTTTATGATTGAAAAATAATTTAATGGAGTCTTTATCATAAAATCTTCTATTTCTTTATGCTAAATTAAACTTTATGAGTAATTAGGTCTTAGAGCCTCATGCGGGCTATAAAAAATTGTTAACTCATTTTTAATTCCACTACAAAAATGGTTAATCATTTACCTTCATCACATCATTTGGCATAAACATTCGGGTTCTCTCTAGCAAGTAGCAAATCATTATTTTCATCTTCCAGTGATTCTTTTTTTAAAAAAAAAATTATTGGGCTGATATGTAATGGAAAAAATTAAAGTGGGTGATAGATTAAATAAGTCATATATATTTATATTATTTGAGATATCAAAATGCAACAAATATAGTCAGGAGAAATGAAACAGAGTTTAATGGCAAAGATCAAACTGAACATTTTTAAAACTAGACGTATTACAAAGGAACCAAATCAAATTTTGAGATCACCATCACCATTGATCAGCTCCTAGAAATCTCAGGTCTTTGTTGTTGATCGTCACAGACAGATCTTGCAGAAGCAGAAAACAACGTCGTTGTTGTTCCTCTATTACTATCATCAGTTGCACTGATCCGAGACTTCTTACAGTGAGCAATAGCTCCCTGAATCGAATTCTCTCTATCAGAATTCGTACTACAGCACCTTTTAAGGTTTTGATGATAACGACTATTTGAACTTGATTTGTTGTTTGAAACTAAAAACGAAGAAGATGAAGAAGATGATGAAGAAGACTTGTTTGCTGATGATTGCATCAACTTTACTCCCACAGAGAATGACCTCCTGTGTCGATTATTTCCATTTACATCTTCTTGAGTCGTACTTCTTTTATCTTTATTTGGTCTCTGAATCTGTCCAAATGGGACTTTCTTCCCTGATGATTTTGTGTTCTTGCTGTTGGAGCCCTTGTTTGAAGAAGCCGAGGTTTCATCTGCAACTTTTGGAGAAACCGCATAGTAGGTTTCACAGGAACAGCCTCCTGCAGATTTGCCAAAGAGAGACCTAAGGTAAGCCCTTGAAGCCTTTATGGTAGACCCTACTATTGAAGGCTTTTTCATGATCAGCTTCTTGGTCCATGACTTCTTGTTGTTGTTGTTGTTGTTCTGGTACTGAAGCTTTTCATCACTGTTTTTATGATCATCATAATCAAATTCGAAGATGTATTCTTCTGGGTTTAGTTCTCTGCTGACTTGGCAGGACTCAAATGGAGTGTTGCATGTGGTTGGGGTTGGTGTGGTTTTTGTGGTGGTGTCTAAAGGAGTACTGAAGAATAACTGGTCATCTTCTTCATCAAACTCAGGAAAGGTCTGGCTTTTTTTGTTGTGATTATGATTAAAATCTGGAAGGTGAGAATTTTGAAGAAGCTTCTCGACCATCTGTAACCTAGGAGGAAGATGAAGAGGAAGAAGCTTTCCTTTGTAGAAAAGCTCATCAGCTGGGGAAGCTAACATAGCTTCTGATCTGTTTTTGTCTTCATCATTAATAATGGATGACTTCTGAAACTCAAACTCTCTGGTAGCCTGTGACTGTGATGATGATGATGATGATGAGTAACACAAGATGGTATTAGGGAATGAACTAACTTCCATGTCGATGAAATCTTCACCTTCGACAACAATTTTTGCAGCCATAATGTCAGATACACCAGAAAACTGTGTTAACTCCTCCTTCTAGGGTTTGTAGGATGATGATCAGGTTGATAGAGGAGCTAGCTAGCTAGTTGAGCTTTTATAGAAGTGCAAAGCAAGCATATAGTGGCAGATCAAAAAGGCTGTAACCTGGAATTATTATTATTATTATTATTAGTGTTTCTTCTTAAAACTAGTTCCTTTTTGTCTGTCTTGTGTTGGGGGGATGAGGGACCTACCCAACTAAATTTCGTGCCTTACCTTTCAAATATATTACATATTATCGTACGTGTTGCTATATTTTTTTTATTTTGTTAGTGCTCTGTGCCAGATAGCTCCATAGGATCTGATACACACACATGTATGATTCCATCATTGATCAGAGATGGTCCACATATCTATCATTTTATTAGCTCAACTTCCACCCGTACGCACTAACAAGAAAGGCAAGTATGTGTGTGTGTGTGTGTTTGATTTGAAAGTACTGTATGAATTTTACAGATCATCAAAAAAACTTCTGTGTTTTATGCGTTGCCCCCCTCCATTTTTCAAGTGTCATTTAACATGATCATACGAATCCGCTTACAATAACTACGCATGAATGTAATTTCCCCTTTCCTTTGTTCTCTGTACTATATTTTATACGCAGATATATAATATGTATAATCACACACACACACACAATGCAGCAATTATTTGGATCCCACAAACCACTGGCTCTTTCTAAGTGATTATTATTATTAGCTACATTCATAAAGTAAAAGCATGCACCTAAAGTAAGAGAAGTCGCGTTTGTTTTAAGAATCTTCTTCAACTTAAAACAGTTCAATGTACCATGATTATTAAAGTTATCTGTGTGAAAAACTATCAGTTAGTTAATCTCGTGTGTGTGTGTGTGAGTGAGAGTGTGTGTGTGTGAGTGAGAGTGTGTGTGTGAGAGAGAGAGAGAGTATTATTGAGATTGCATGCTTTTACACCGTGAAACTTTTGTACTGGATTCCTGGTTAAGGAGATTTGATGGGTGCTTTAGGAAGAAGGAAAGGCTTTCATTTGTTTTTTCTTTTGGTGAGCTTTTTTGAGTAAATGGGTGAAAACATGGAGATGATGAGATCATAATAATTAGGTCAATAAATTATTATGGCGGGATGAGAACTATTAATAAGAAATGAATAATGTGATGCAAAATGGGAAGCAGAGAGCAAAGTTTATTGATTAATTAGTGACAAATTAATTAAAGAGGCAACACAAAATATATATACATATATACAGAGCCGACAAGTATTGGTGGGAAACGCCGGAATGCATGCAATGCTCGAGACTTTGTTTCTTGTCCTTCCCTTTAACCCTACACACCTTTTTACCTTATTAATATTCACTCACTTTAATCATCAACCCTTTCTTTTCTTTTAATCTTTCTCTATGAACGATGGATCGAGAAGAGTTGGCATGGTGTCTTTTGAGGAAAAAATTGTAGAAAATTGTTTGAACTCAGTGATTCGGATGTGTATAAAGAAAAGTGTTGGAAATGCCAAGTAGGAGGCTTGATCATAGATGATTCTATATATGGAATCATCAGAAAGGAATAGAGAACGACCAATGAAATTATTGAAAAAGGCTTCTAACCAAACAATTTATTTAAATATTTGATTGTTGATAAAGTATAATAACATTGTACGATCTATATATAATTAACCCTACATGATTATATAAGTTTATTTTTGTTATTTTAATAATGCAGACCCCGCCCGTGCACATTAATGAGCAGATTATGCATGTATGTATACTCCAACATGTATTCATCCTAGTGAGCACACACATGCACATACATTTAAAAATTTGATTGTTGATAGAGTAAAATGTTGTTATATATGCCACCCATACAGGCCATCCCACAAACTGAGATAAATATTTTTATTGTTATTTTAATTACACACATGCATGGATACTTATTTACTCCAACAGATATTAACCCTAGTGGTTGTTTAAAGGTAAAGTTTTGGGTTCAAACAGTTATCTATATGCTCCTAACATCCTTTGTAGTGCAACCGGGGTGAGTTTGATATGAAAACCCTAACAAATCCGACTATTGATAATTTGTGAACAGTGACACTAATTTTTCAGGCTCCTTGTAATTAAATAAAGGAACCATACTAGTTATAACTTAAATCTTCTTCATATTACAAAGAAACTTAAATCTTCTTGATATATATAACACCCAAAAAAAATGGTAAGATTTATGTATTTGGTACATATAATCTCTTTGGTATAGTTTTTAATATTGAAATTAGATGAATGATTTCGAAAACCCCTCTTTTAATTTTCTTCTCATGCACACGCATCACTCTACTCTAGAGTCTCGACAGCAATAGATAGATTATCATTCTCTTATATCAACTTGATATATTTAATGTTTTATTCAACGGCGTAGCCAGGACCTTAAAGCAATGGAGGCAACTTTTTTCTTCAAGCAAATAACAACAAGTTTGCTAGTATAGATAATTTGAGTGGGTTCAAATCTTAAATATCAGTAGGTGCATAATAAAAATCTTATAATTATTTACATATAACAATACATAGATGATCAGCCTCTTATATTAACCTGATATATTTAATGTTTTATTCCCATGGTATTTATTAGAAAAGTTAAACGTAAATACGATAAATAAAGTTTTAATGTTGTTGTTTTATTAGATAGAGTGTTATTTTTTGCTTGTTAGGTATAATGGATGTGCTAAAGGAAACATAAAAGTGTTAAAAGTTTGTGTGGTATCTTAAAGCAGTGCTCCGTGTTACCTGACAGTTTGTTTACATCAGGTAATTAATAATGATTTATTAGGCTAACTTTTTTGTATTATAGGTATTGAACTGTGTGCAAATTAAATTACTTTTGTAAATTGCAAAAGAGTACATTTATAACTGGATGCCAATTTAGATTTTTTTTAAATGATTTTTTCAATAGAAATCTCTTTATAAATTAAAACTATTCAACCAAACAACCAAAAAGGGGGAATGCTCTCTATTTTTTAAATGATGCAGTAATATTCTAGAAAGAGGCATTTCTTCTTCTTCTTCTTCTTTACCTTTAAACGACTCGAATAGCCAAAACTAGCTTTATAGTTTTAGGATAAGCTATTGTTTCATTAATAAAAAGATAAGGTGGCCAAATTATATAAAATTTGGAAGCACAAGGCATTAAGAAAAAGCTGCTTTGTTAGCATCTAAGAATGTTAATTCCGTCTGTGTTTCTTCTATTAAGACATTCAAGGCCCCTTCACAATCATTATGCTCTCCAAAGATAACCCAATTTCCTAATCTGTGTGTGACGTCTATTGTGCGCATTTATGCGTGTCTGTGTGCCTGAGAGAGAGAGAGAGAGAGATTAATTCTTAATAGCATGATCTAAAGACCCCACACTAGGCAAAATTTTGAGAATATATGAAATTATATCTTCATAATTCAGCCTAAAGAATCAATAATATAGACTTGATTCAGTGACTATTAGCTTAAATTTCTGAGTGTAACATGTTATGGCATATATTGAACTTGATAGCTCTTTCATCCGTTGTTGTGAAATTTAATTAATGAGATATGAATTTGGCCCTTTTGAAACAGAAGCATAGAGAGAAATGGAAAAATACTTTTCTTATTCATTCCTCAATAATGTCTCTGTACATCTTTTTATATACAGGTGTTAATCAACTAACTACTAACAAAACTCTCTAACTTAATTTGTTATATAATAACAAAATACTAACAGCTGTACACAAAATATTAGGTAACTAATTTCTTTACATATAATACCCCCACAAGCTGGAGCATGGAGATCAATCATGCCAAGCTTGGAAACACAATTATGAAAAAGACTAAAACCAAGAGGCTTTGTGAAGATATCAGCAACCTGATGCATAGTATGTATGGGGAGCAAATGCAAAAGACTAGCTTGAAGTTTATCACGTACAATATGACAATCCAATTCAATATGTTTGGTTCTCTGTAGGATTGGAAGCAATGTGAATAGTAGATTTGTTACCACAGAAAATCACAGCTGGGAAAGGATGAGATATATGAGCATCAGCTAGTAAATATAAAATCCACTGAATTTCCCTAGTAATAGCAGCAAGAGCCCGGTATTCGGCTTCAGAAGATGAAGCAGAAAGAGTTGGCTGCTTCTTGGATCTCCAAGAAATGAGTGAGTTACCAAGATAGACACAAAAACCAGTTATTGAGTGACGAGTATCAACACAACCTGCCCAGTCAGAGTCATTGAAAACTTTAAGACAAAGAGGAGAAGAGGTAGAGAAAAATAAACCTTTGCCTGGACAACTCTTGAGATACCGAAGAACTTGATATGCAGCCTGGAGATGAGAAGTTCGAGGAGCAGAAATAAACTGACTGAGTTGAGAAACAACAAAAGAAAGATCTGGACGTGTAGTGGTTAGGTACAAGAGACGGCCAACAAGTTGTCTGTAACGAGAACCATCAGGAAGTAAACTACCAAATTCTTGAGACAACTTGGTGTTGCGGTCAAGAGGAGTAGAAACAGGCTTGGCAGCAAGAAAACCAGAATCAGACAAGATATCCAAGGCAAATTTGCGTTGACAAATGGAAATCCCTTGTTTAGATTGTGCAATTTCAAGACCCAAAAAATATTTGAGGGGACCAAGGTACTTGATTCTGAATTGATTGTCCAAGAAAGATTTCATACGTGTAATTTCGATCATATCATTTCCAGCAATCATTATTTCATAAACATAGACAAGCAAGGCAGTAAAAGATTGATGCTCAAGTCTGATGAAGAGAGAATAATCAAACAATGATTGTTTATATCTAGAAGCAAGAAGAGCAAAGGAAAGTTTAGCATGCCACTGGCGACTGGCTTGTTTTAAACCATACAACAATTTGTGAAGTTTACATTCCAAATGACCAGTAGAAGTAAAAAAATCAGGGGGTAAAGTTATATACACTTCCTCATCAAGGTCACTATGCAAAAATGCATTATTAACATCCAGTTGCTCCAAAAACTAGTTATTAGCAGTAGCCAAAGCTAAAAGAAAACGAACAGTAGTAAGTTTAGCCATAGGAGAAAAAGTATCAAAATAATCCACACCTTCAACTTGAGTGTATCCCTTAGCAACTAAATGTGCCTTACATTTGTCTATCTCACCATTTTGCTTAAACTTTGTCTTAAACACCCATTTGCAACCAATGGGATGCTTACCAGAAGGTAACTCAACTAAAGACCAAGTATGATTTTGCTCTAAAGCTTGGATTTCAGCTTGCATGGCAACTTGCCACTCAGGATACTTAACAGCCTGATTATAAGTATGAGGTTCCAGAGGAATGGAGATAAACAAAATAAAATTTTTGTGAGATGGAGAAAAATGGTCATAGGATAGAACTGAAGATAAAGGATACCTGGCGCCAAAACCTGACTTGTCAGAACTAGACTTATTAGAATCTGACTTGACAGA
Organism: Vachellia pachyceras; assembly: GCA_025593235.1. Classification (NCBI taxonomy): domain Eukaryota; kingdom Viridiplantae; phylum Streptophyta; class Magnoliopsida; order Fabales; family Fabaceae; genus Vachellia; species Vachellia pachyceras. Next base: position 9,197 of record JANTPZ010002632.1, read on the forward strand.
AGATGAAGATACTAAAGTCAAAAGAGCACAGTGGTAGTCATGCAAATAAGTAGGAGGATAATGAGGTCTAGAAGATTTTTTGATTGGCAGTGCAAGAGGAGATGAGGAAATTGAGGATGTAGGAAGGGAAATGTTGGGATCAGAAATAGGAACAAAAGAGGAAGGGAGAGGAAGAGAAGGTTGCTGAGGTGAATCTGGAGGGAAAACAGGGATAGAATCAACAGGTCTGGTTCCTGAGGTAATCTTAAATCTGAAGAAAGAGGAGAAATAGAAGGAGTAAAGGGAAAAATATATTCATAAAATACAATATGTCTACTAGACAAAATGGTCCAAGTGTGCAAGTCAAGAAGCACATAACCTTTTGTGCCAGATCTAAAACCTAAAAAGACACATTTACAGGCTCTATGATCAAATTTTGTTCTATGAGACCAAAGGTTGCTAGTAAAACATAAAGAACCAAAGACACGAAGAGAAGAATAATATGGAATGTTGTTATAAAGCATTTCAAATGGAGATTTATTATTTAAAATAGGAGAAGGTAATATGTTTATGAGGTGAACGGCATGAGAAATGGCATAAGACCAATATATTTTTGGTAAATGACTATGGAAAAGTAATGCACGTGCAGTATTCAGGATATGCTGATGCTTGCGCTCAACAATTCCATTTTGCTCAGGGGTTTCAACACATGAAGTTTGATGAATGATGCCTTTAGAAGAATAAAAGGAAGGCATAAGAAATTCAGGACCATTGTCTGACCTAATAGCTTCACACAACATTGAAATTGATTTTCAAGTTGTAAAGTAAGAGTCTGCAATTGTGGATGAGCAGCAGATTTAGAAGTAAGTAAATAAATCCAAGTAAAACGAGTATAATCATCTACAACGGTTAGAAAATAACGATGATCATGAATAGATGCCAAACCATATGGACCCCATATATCAACGTGTAAAAGTTCCAAAGGTTTAATAGATTTAGTAAAACTATGAGGAAATGGTAATCTCTTTTGCTTTGCAAAATGAAAAGCATCACAATGTGATATATCAGTTTTACAAGGAAGAAAAGAAAATTGTTGAACAAGACATTTGTAAACAGCTGGAGATACATGACCAAGATGAAATTGCCACAAATCAAATGGAACTATGGAAGATATGGTATTCAAAATAGAAGAAACTGGGGTGCTTGCATGATTGTAGAAGAGATATATCCCTTGCATGACTTCAGCTGTACCAATCATCTTAATATGGTCAGGTCCTGAATAAACAAGTATCAGCAAGAAAAGTTAATGAAGAAGAAATGGAGGATGTAAGCTTGGAAACATAAATGATATTGAAGGAGAAATCAGGAATATGAAGAACAATGGTAAGCTGAATTGGTGGATGACAAATGCACAATGCCTATATATGTGGCATTAGCAAGGGTACCATTGGGTAATTGAACATGTAAAGGAGTAATGTCTTTATGGGAAACAAAACAAGATAAAGAAAAACAAACATGATCAGTGGCGCCACTATCAATAATCCAGGTATTAGGTTTAGAGAGAAAATTCAGAATAACAGGAGAGGTAACCGAATGTTGAGGCTAAGTGACTCGAGATTGAGAAAAGGTACCTAAAGGTGGAGCTTGAGGCTGAGGTTTACCAATGAATGTCAAGGCATAAATATGTGGTTTCTGAGTGACAGAAGCATTATTAAGCAAAGCAAGCAATTTATTATACTAGTCTGAAGTGAATCACGATACTGGAGAAGCAACATTTGAAGCAATGGATGATTCAGACAAAGGTTTAACAGCCATAGAATTATTCATAGCAGCGGATGAATTTCTGAACTTGAAACCAGGAGGATAACCGTGTTTCTTATAGCACGTATCTATAGTGTGCCTAGGTTTCTTACAATAAGTACAAAACTTATTATTGTTATTGCTCCCACCTGTATTAGATTTCAGAGGAACATATGAACCAGACGAAGAACAACCCCCAGATATAGTCTTAGCAGCACAAATCTTCACATCATAAGCAACATTTAACTCACGCTTTTGTTGAATGACAAGTGAGAAAACACGGTTGATAGAAGGTAAAGGTGACTGTAACATGATTTGAGACTTGATAGTAGCAAAACGATCATTCAACCCTTTCAGAAAACGAATAACAAAATCTTGTTCTTGATAACTTCGAGCATCACATGAACAACTTGATAAGGGATGTTAATTCAGAAGTTCACCCGATACAATCTTCAACTTAGTAAAGTAATCAGAGACAGAGAGGTCACCTTGACGAATTTGGAATAATTCCTCCTGAAGTTCATATATGTGAAAAATGTCACTGACAAAATCGATCTCTAAGATCCTTCCAAACAGTTGTAGCTATATCCAACCAAAGATTGCTTTGGGCAATCGGCTATGAGAAGGATCGCTTGAGCCAAGAAAGAACAAGAGTATTGCATCTCCACCATGGAATATAAAGAGGATGATCACGGGAGGGAGCTGAGATCATGCCATCAACAAATTCGAGCTTATTCTTCATCTGAAGTGCCATCGCCATAGCACGAGCCCAGGTGCTGCAATTAAGACCATCGAGATGCGGAGAAACCAAGATTAAAGCCGGATTCTCATTCTGATGGATGTAGTAACAATGCGACAGATCTTGACTGATCTCTTTCGCCTTCGCATCTTGACTAGTTGCCTTTGGGGTCGCCGTTGTGGAAGAATCCACCATATCAAGAAAATAGAGAGAAAATACAGTGATGAAGGGAAAGGGAAAGTGAAGATTTGAAGGAAAAAAAAAACACGAGAAGCTTCTGAGAAAAGGGTAAAGGTAACACGAATCACGAGGCAAAAGGGAGATAAAAGTCTATGCTCTGATACCATGAAACAGAAGCATAAAGAGAAATGGAAAAATACTTTTCTTATTCATGCCTCAATAATGTCTCTATACATCTTTTTATATACAAGTGTTAATCAACTAACTACTAACAAAACTCTCTAACTTAATTTGTTATATAATAACAAAATACTGACAGCTGTACACAAGATTAGGTAACTAATTTCTTTACATCTGATACCTTTCAGCCTCATGGTTCGGTCATCGGTGGCTGATCATCAGCCCTGGCTGTAGCTGATTTTGGCACTTCATCTTTCTCTGTCTTTGAAAGCTAAGTAACTGGAGCTGTTGTCACTAATGTGCTGCCCTGCTGTTTCCTGTGAGATGACACTTCAACCTCACCACCTGGGCTCTCGATTTCTAAATGGGGCCTCTCGATAGAATTGAATTGTGTCCGTAACTTTTCGATAGCATCAATAAGCTCTCTAACATGTTCATCATTCCTGCATCACAGAGCAAAACATCTAATTGGTTAAATCATTCATCTCATGAGTTGCACTAAATCTTCAATTTGGTCCTCAATGTTTGTAATTGGACGCCCATAGTTTTAAGCGAGTTATCAGATTTTGTCAATGCAATTGAACATGTCTACCTTGGTCCTCCATGTCAATGCAAGGTTCATGCCAACAAGAAAAAAGATAAATGAAGTGAAATCCAGTCAAGTATATGCCATATAATGTCCACCTCAGTGAGTGTGAGTTGCCACATGCAGATAGAAAAAACACTGGGACAGCACATCCTTGGCCGCGTCATTGTAATTTAACAGCCCGTTATAAACTTTTATCACTTTAACTAAGATTGAAACTGAAAAATGTTGACAAAGCTGTAGTTCCAATGACCATCTTATAAATAATAGAAACCAAATTCAAAATTGAGTGGGATTTTGGTAATTGATAGGGCAATTCAACATATTGAATTTTGAGATAGTTAAATGGTCAAAATTTGTGTAGTTTAGTGGGAGTTGAAAAGGACATGTCCAAGGCCCCCTCTACTGTAGATGGAATTATATTGCAGTATTTTGTATTTTGATAACAGACCAAAGGAAAAAAATCACAGCTTAATGTAACATTTCGCATCAGTTTTATCTTCAAAACGAGAATCTCATCCACAAGTTGGTAAAGCAACAACACAAGTTTCTTCAATGAGAAAATATAAGATCAAACACAATACAAAACCTGGAACTTTTCCCCTGTTGAGCATCAAAATACCGTTTCATGCTATCCACTACACTGAAGGTGGTTATAATCTGAAATAAAGGGAGAAACCATCATTAAGTAAAAATATATTAAATCCGCAATTTCTCTCTCTTTGTAGACAATAAACTCATATCAATAAGATAAGAGGCAATTTCAACAGAACTTGAAATCAACCATACCAAACAGACAAAAATGAATTAGCAAGCAAAATTATTACCACCTAACATAGCGAAGACTATAGGCAGAAGGGAATTGAAAAAGAATTCATTCAAGATTCATCAACAGCCCATACCTTTTCATCTGAACACATAAAAAGACAATCCCAATTATATAGACTTGACCTTCTTACAACTAGTTACTCAACAACCAAGCCATATTACTAACTAGCAACTACCCAATCCCTCATATTAACTCCGACTGGTAACAACTGCTAAAAGGAAGGCCATGGATGAACAGGCCAATTACTTGTAGGTGTATTATTAGAAAATCCATACCTTGGTTTCGTAGGCCAAATATTCCTCCTCAAGACTTTTCCTTGGACTTAAATTAGAATCCTCATTATCTGTACGGGATGGTATACTTGACCTGTTAGCTCAGGTGAAAGAAATTTAGGAAGTAGATATATATATATATATATATATATAAACAGATACCAATTTATTTAAGCTTCAAAACGAAAAAGGATCTTACCCATGACTTAAATTTTGTAGGTTCTACACGAATGATCCAATACGAGTGACCCAATGCTCCAATTCTTTCTTTGCATAACAGAGAAGATTGAATTAAAAAAGAGTGAGAAACTGCGAATGTATAAATATATAGCACATTACATCCCTTTTCAACCTGATTCATGGCAGGAAAATCAATACCTTGTAGGCAGTAAGAAGTTGAATGGCCAAGTTTACGAAATAGTCCTTGCAATTCTCCAGTTCACCACTTTAAATATTAAGAATTAGAGGAAGTATCGCTTTGTCAATTATCAGAAGCTAATAAAGGCAGCATTATTATGTTTTTAAGTTTCTGTTGAAAGACATCATATCATTTAAATGTGCAGCAAGTCTGAATACTTACTTGACCTGCTTCTCATGAATTTCTACATTTGATCGCTGGAGATCCCAAGTATATTCAAGAAATCTAATCAGATGTTCATAACATCTGATTCTACCTTACATGAGGTAATAGATCTTGAAAGTTCATCTTTCTGTAAATAAAAGGTTTGAATCAATATTTCCAACATCTTATGGTGAAAGCAACACTGGATTAAGGCAAACCTAATCATGATTACACCAAGGGTATTTCGGAATGTTGGTGATATGAATACAAGTTTTAAATAAACAATATTCAAGAATTCCATTTCTATGCCAAACAAATTTTTTTTAATAATTGCATATGAACGTGAGGAAATCTCACGAACTAAACATCTACTATCTTCCCTCATCAAACTCTACTTCTTGGCACCAACAAACTGGAGGTGGAGGTGGAGGTGGCCTCACCCTCATAAGGAGGAGAACAAAAGCCTGAATCCTGGGAAGCTCATTTATTGGAAGAGGTGAAAACCTTTATGCTCTAAACTTTGAAAAAGAATAGTCTCAAGCCCAAAGTGGCTTGAGAACACCCTTGGTAACTTCCCACAAAAAAAAAAAAAAAACTCTACCTCTTGGCTAGTAAGTGGAGGGTGATAAGGATACAAAAGGTTGCCTCCATACCAAGCACATTTTAAAACTCACCCAATACTTTTTCCAATTAGAATTCTTATACCATTTCCTATTTTAATTCCACCCAAAAGTCTTTCTTCATACCAAGCGAGGTTCCCACATTTTAACTTTTGTCATCTAACAAAAAAGCAAGTCAAAGTTAGTGGAAGGGGCTAATCCGTAATGTGATGATTCAAGGTTCAAATCCCTAATGCAAGAACTATCTACATTTAGCGCTCGACAATACTTCGAACAAGTATGCTTAGAATAGTCTCAATTCACTACTTTTCCAATGATACAAAATATGTTTGCATGCACTAACATGCAATTTTACTGGTCATTTATTTTTTATTTTATATACTACTCATGGTCCTTAATATAAAAGCAAGATAACTAACTTAGATAGATTAAAGTAGTAGTTGAGTTAGTCATTTGTAACAAATATGAGTTTATTTTCTAAAGTACCACCTTTCATCTTAACTACTCTTGGATAAAAACCCATTAATGTATGCGATTAATGCCAATACTACGGAAAAAATATTGTAACTTGGGAGACAAAATGGATCAAGATCTTATATTTAGAATTAAATTCAATCTCCAACTAACTCTTATATTAAGGACCGGAAGTAGTGTGATTTATGCTGCATTTTAAGATTCCCATGCATAACATCAGGTGCAAAAGATCCCCAAGCACATTTTGCAAGCATATGCCCTGCATCATTAAAAACTACGGGTAAAAGGCAAAGGGTGAGAATGCTTTACCTTTTCTTTTCCATTAGCTTCAATTGCTTTGGCCTCTCGAACTTTTAATGCCTCCTCTTTTTGTAGTTTATCAAATTATAAAGGGTCAAAAAATTCAAAGTAGAGAATCAGACATATCTAAAGGAAATTATTAACCAATGAGAACCTAAATGCCTTTTTAACTGATATTTATTTAGTGCAGCTTTCAACATGTGAAATGCAAAGCACTGAAAGGGTAACCATAGGGTAATGAATTTTCAGCAATGGACTTCAGATTATTTACTTGAATAAAGTTTTAAGAGATTAACATCTGAACTCTGAGTATCTTTCCCAGCAGTATTTTAAAGTTTCTAAGAAATAAAAGAACAATATTATAGATCTTTTTCCTTATCCAAATTTCAAACTATAATCCAAAACTGTTTTACTTGTGAGATAAAAAAAAAATCATCAGGATTCTTACATGAAAGTATCAAACTTTTCCTATTTAGTTCCAGCTTAGAATATGTTATGACCCTTGATATATAAAGCCATATTTACACAGAGATACAATTAAAGCTTAAAATCTATTACATTAAAAGGCAAGAGGCTACACTTTTACACTGATATAAGAGAAAAGATTACACCTTGAATACAAATAACACATACAGAAATCACTCTCACAAGAAGAACAGAACAAAAACTAACAACATACAACACCAACAGAGTTGCAGATACACCAAATATGATGAAGCAAGACCACATTCCTCCACCCCTACCAATCTTTCAAGAGGACTGGCTCTCTCCACTCCAAAGGCCTCAGCCCTTAGCCATTCTCTACTTCAAAATTATTCGTTGCCTCCTACTAGACTAAAGGGAAGATTTATAGAACCCAAAAAGTGACTCCAAAGATGCATACTTGAAATTCTAAATTTGAATATGAACTTCCTCCAAAGATCCCGTTAACTCAAAATAAAACACAGGAACCTTTATGCTGTCCTTATATCAAGATAGGAATAGAGCCATTCATCCTTACCAACATTTCGTCTTGATAGTTCAAAAATGTTGTTGCCAGATTCTGAATGCTCTTCTAACTATGGCACTATGAGCATCCTTTCCTCCAGCAAGACAGAGCCTACAGATTGTTGTATTGAATAATGAATAGCAGCAACTGGGATTATATAATATGCCTCCTCACGAAACAGATTTCAATGAAGATGAAGATGCAACTAGCTGACCAAAAACATTTTCAAAAATAAAAATTGATATCGTAACACAAAGATGCCACAAGGTTTCAAATCAAGGCCTTAGTACACCTTTTATAAGATAAAAGAAGAATTATAAGAAAAAGGATAAGATCAGCCTAATATTTTATCAAACTATATGATAAGCCTCAGATTACTGGACATTCAAGAGAAATGAAAAGGCCGTGAAATTCACCTGAAGATCTCTAGGAGAACAGAAACCTATTCCTCATGAGGAACTTCAAGAATCTAAGGCATAGAAAAGAGTTAACCTTGCAGTTAACCTCCATAATCAGCAATTACAAATGATTTAGACATTCTTCTTCCATTTTTATGATACCGTCATATTGATGAATCTGAAGTAAGACTGTAAGAATACGATATATTCAACTCAATCACTCTTTTAAGAAAATCAATAAACTCTCATACAGAACTAAAGTGATTACATAAAAGCCATTTTGGATTTTGATCTATTTAGTCTCTTTCAACAAGATTAAATTGAATTTATAATATACAATTTCAAATCATTCAAACATTTTTAATTAACAGAATAGTTTCACATTAACTGACTTTTAGCAAAAACAAAAACAAGATGACTCTTTCTAGCATGTTCTCCGTTCACGTTTGACCTTGCTGTTTTGTTGCTTGGGTAGAAGAGATCAAGGCTTCTCCCTTGAAGCTTATGGAAGATAGAATTCTCATGCTTCTTGAGGATAATGAAAATTTGGTCAAGTTATTTCATTCTTTCTTTTAAATGAAAATTGAGAAAGTGATTTCTTTGAAATTTGTAAGTCGAAGTCTGGCCTCCGTATTATCCATTCTAACAGTGGATTGTCATTTCATAAGGGTGAAGGAACTCAGGTCATTAGGTAGGTGCAATGGCCCTAACATTAATGAGTAAGCACATCAAACCATATCCATTAACAGATCTTATGAAAAGGGCTCGATAACACCATTTTATAAGTAAAATTAAAAAATAATCTAATTTAAAATATGGCAGAGAAAAATCAGGAAAGTTACCAAAATGTGTAGACCCGACTTTTTTGGTGACAGAAGAACATGCAATGTGATAACCATTTTGCATAATTTTGCATGTTAGCACAATTTTACACATGCAACTGACAGTCCCAACTACACATACCAATGATAATGTAATACCCTCCAAAGCCTGTCTTCGAACAAAAACATCACGAAAAATTTAATGGTTCACCTCCAACATCAGCATCATAATACAATACCTGATCGATAGCATTAATAGAACAATTACAAAAAGCTTATAGAAAAGGATGCTTTTATGTTCCATATTAAAAAAATACGTAAAAAATAAAAAACATCCATATCATTTACAGGTGATCATTAAAAAAAAGCCTCGCCCCTCCCTCAACAAAAAAAGGGCACAATACTTTCAAATAGGAGAATGTACATTGGAGAACTCAATGAAACCTATTTCCAAGTTTGAAACATAGTTCTAGACTTCTATTATGCCTTGAATTATAGAGTTGCCTCATCCTATTTGCTGATTTTTTTCAAGCGATCATTTGTTCAGATCTGTTTAAAGGCCTTTCCTGTAGACTTGAAAAACTGTTTTCCATATTAAGTAAAACTATCAAACCTCTTCTTTTTATATTCTGTCTCTTTCTCCTCTTCCCATTCTCTCTAGCCCTTTTCTATCCGGGCATACATCAATGATTCACGTATCTGAATTCTGCAGGCTCAGATAGTCATTTACATTAATATTTTAACACTGAGAAGTTTCTTCCAGGGTGCAACCTATGTGATCAAGACAAGACATCGAACAGCCTCCATAAAATCATAGTATGAACTCTACAGGATAAAATTAAATCAGCCCATGTTCGGGTGAAAAAGAAGAAAGTCATGATTGATGTAATTCGGAAACAGTACAATGAATTCATAGCAACGGAACACAACCACTCCCACTTGATACTGAAGAAAAGAGAAAACCTATTCCTATTGAATGACGAAAAAGAAGTAAGCTGTCAATGAATTCCATTACAGTGTAACAAAGCACAAAGCTTTCCATGACCAACAACAGGATCAAGATTTAGGAAAAACAAACTGTCTCAGAAAAGACTTCTTGGCTAGACTCCGTCTCAACAAATTAGAAACTTTAGCATATAATGCTTTAAGACACTGCCTGATCATTAGTACTCCAAAAATCACGAAACTTAAGGAGTGAAATAATAAAAATTCAGTCAAAATTAAAAATTTTAACTACCCCAGATGGTTTCCTCAAACTCTCCTCTGCTTTGTCAACTTCGGCCGAAGTAGTAGAAATTTCCTCAATCTCTTCAAGCAAAACTATCCATCTTTTGAGCAGCTGTACTCTTTCAGGACCCTGATAGCAAATAGCAGCTTCTTCGAATCTCTCAACTGCCTTCTTAAAACTTTTAAAATTTTGACCAGCCTGCAAGTGAACACAAGATATCGAGATCAAATAAAACCAAAGCATTTAATATGACCTTCATATTCAAATCATCCTGACAAAAAAAAAAATTAACTACCATCGTGGACTCAGCACTATAATTACAACTAAATAATCCACGTTTTACAGAATCTTCAGACAGTTTATGTATTTAATTCTCAATCCAAGAACTTCTAAACTCCTTGTAAAGGTTTAACAAACATAAATGCTGGCAAACCACGACTAATAGTCAACCCTATTCCCTTTAAAGAATTGAAACACAAATCTGAGAAACCTACCCCAGTGGAACTTCTAAAAGGATTAGGGGTTTATTATTATCTGAAGGATTAGGAGGTTATCATTACCCACAGTCCTAGAGTTTACTGATGTCTAGGAGTCTTAGTTATCCTTTATCAATATCATAAAGCATATCTTATAGTCAATGCCAGTGTGTGTGAGATTTCAATATGCACAAACCTCCTTATTTACACTATATCTCATTGTTATGCTGAATTTAACAACTAATATCACAATAAGGGAAAATTAGAGAGTGGGTTCCTTTGGGAGAACTGACAAGTAGGAAACACTACGATGTAACCTCCGCGCGCTAATTTAAAAAAAAAAAAAAAGCATACTGCTGACTGCTGAGCAAACTAGGCTTTCAAAAAAAAATAACATGCTTCGGCCACGTTTAGCCAGCATTCCAGGTTTCACTTGGTTCTAGTTCCAAACACACCAAGCAGCCTACGCTTGGAATCATGCAAATTCTAAGCCAGATTTCATGGAACTTCTTTTATATAAATGGAGATAAAATTTTTATTACATATTTATTTTAAATGACATAAAATCATTTAAAAAAAAAGTTAATCCAAACACCCAAATTGATTAAGGCCTTATTTGTTTTGAAGTAGGGAGGTGAAGTTATGAGTTGTTTAATTCAAGGAAAGAAGAGGGAATGGGAGATATGTTAATAATTCTTTTTTTGTTTCATAAGGGGAAGGGAGGAGACTTGGGAGCAAATTTTAAATTAACAGTTATATGTTTATCATTTTATTTATACTTTTTCTCCTTTGTTAAAAATAATTTTATATAATCTTTAAAAGATAATGATATTAATTTTAACATGTTATTACATTATTAATAATGCTATTGGATTACAAAATCTCCTAGATGCTGTAAAAAACAATATTTATATGAAAATTATTATTTCATATTTTTTAATATAAAAAACATGTTACTTTATGATAAAATATTTTTATATACATTTCAAAATAGGATTTATTAATTTTTAGCATATTATCTAATTAATTTTAATATGCTTTATAAATTCTCTTATCTTTAAAAATATATGAGGTGTATTTATTTTGAGGTGTCTCACCCTATAGGTCTAATTAATGATATATTTATTTTGAGGTTAATTTACTTGGGGAATTACATTTTATTTTTTTATTTTTTTGGGTAGAAAAAATTAGGTGAGTTGAATCTTGCGACTCAACAAGATTAAGACATGCATTATGGCTCAAAGATCGTTTATAGCTGTATTACTTTCTATCCTTATTATAAGAGTCGGTTGACTTTGGTTTGAGAGATTAAGGAAATCAATTAAATTAGTTATATCACTTAATATTCCAAAATATCCTTACATAAAAGAATGGCTAAGATGCAAAATGGGGAGCTCTTATAATTAAGGGAGTATTGATGGGGTTAGTTTGAAAAAATGTGGCTATATATGTGAAACAAAGAGGGTAGGGACTTATATTTAGAATCAAATCTGATTTTTAATTAATTTTTATAATAAAAATCAAATGTAGTATTAAAATCGCTCACTAATAAATTCAACTAAACTTAAATTGTGGGTTACAAATAAATTTTTTTTATCAATTGCACAAACATAAACATTTTTTATACATAAATTTTAGGCAGGGGTTGGGCTCACTAATAAGCCAAAGACATAGAGAAATCTCCCTTTCTCTTAGGTGATACCAATGTCGGACAGGACGAACCGTCTATTACCTTAGATGTTAACTTAAACACCTAAAAGCTAAAATGTCTTCTCAAATGTTATGATGGGGATACAGCCTCCTCCCATTTGGTGCACAAGCATAAACATTTGTTCGCAATCAATCGTTTTATTTTTTTTTAATTATTTTTGGGCCCATTAAATTGCGTGTGAGCCATAGCCCTCGATTTGCCTTTTAATCTCTTTCTAGAGAGAGAGATGGTAATGACTATCATTTCCCCATCTTTCTCAAACATAGAGTGTGATTAGGAATCCATAAAAAGAAAGGAGTTTACATATTTTAAGAAGAACTTACAGAAATCAAGAAGAATTTAAGAATTTTGATATGTATTTTATGAATTTCAAGATATTTTTTTTACATATTTCAAGATTTTTTTTGTTTTAAAAGGAAGATTTTTCAAAACATGCATAGAATTGTCCATGGCACTAAGTCTTGGTTAAAGGTGGTCAAAAGGGTGGAGGAAGAGACTTCACCGTTATAACACAAAAAAAAAAAGCAATAATACTTATTCAGGGGCAAGAGATAAGTTAATTAATTGTAATGCAGATCTCTCGGAACTTCAAATGGAATATTTTCTTGGTATTAATTATTATATATTCTTTTCAAATCATCCAATCTAATAAATATATATATATATAATATACATTTATAATAACATATCGATTGATTAGGGCAGCCTGTTTTCTGCCTTCTCCGTGAGTTTGAATCTTAAGCACTCAATTTATTATTATTATTATTATTATTATTATTATTATTATTATTATTATTATTATTATTATTATTAACCTTTGTGCCGTTTAAAAACAACATAAAAGACAAGAAATAAAGTTCTTTTATTCCTAATTTTTTTAGGCAACCAACATCAGTTGATTTGAGTGTTTCCGTACTCTTTCTCCTTGAGCAGGGTTTGGGGTGTTTAGCACAGCGATTGAACACTCCAAAAGAATGTTCAACAGTGTTTTTCTGTAAAACGAGATAATTTCCTTCACACATTTACCTTGTAAATGGTAAAATTACTTCTTCACCGCTTTCCCAAACAAACTCAAGGACTCAAGAGTTTTACTTTTACATGGTTCAGCCCTCCTTGATATTGATTAGTCAATGTTTAAAATAAAAGAATTTACCATCAAGTTCCAAGTAATCTAGTTAATGAAAAAAAAAGTCTCAAACATTAATGAAATTACCATAAGGTCCCAGCAGCAGTCGATTCAGTTATTATTAACAACTGGTAAAGTTGTTAATAATAACAAGACCGGCTACTGCTAGGACCTAATTGTAAATTTATCAATCTTTATAACATTTGATTTAGTAATTTCTATATTTGGGACCGGATGGTAAATTTCTCAAATAATACCTAGATACCAATGAGTTCACCCCTAAATTTGTTATGGGGAAGTATTTGTCGGTTTGTCATTAGCCCTCTTAGCCATAGCGTTATACAATCATGTAAATCGAGATAAAACTATCTTTTCATGTTCTTATATAAATCACTATGAAAAAATGGTTTCTACGGTGATTCTTATTGACCAAATATATATACATATATATATATATGGTCTTTAGGCCGTCCAAGTCTCGTGATGTAGTCTAAAAATTTGTGAATGACCCATTTTTTTCTATATCATGTATAAAAATTTGCGTGTGTATGTCATATTCTATGAGGGGTTTTCAATTTGAAGCAAGAGGTTCAAAATTAATAAAATATTGGTGTTTTAATTGTGATTATTTGGTGAACCTAATAAAAAATTAAAATAATATACAATAACAACGTGGGATCGGATATATGAATTGCACGGTATTATTATATACGATCAAGACTTAAATCTCTAAATTAATTATTAATAAATAGATCTGACCCAGTAACATTATTAAGTGCTTTCTTTGATTTTCCTCCACCAATTTTTAGTAGACTCTATATTTGCTTAATCCGCCCTTCTCACATGTGCATCCAATGGCTTTCTTTGAATGTATCCAGAACATGTCAAATGTATTTAATGTAATTAAAATGTGTTTGTGTATAATTCTAGAAAGACTAATGTCGAAATAAAATTGGGATTAATTCATAAATAAATAGAATACTTAATTGTAAATTACATGTAATCTTACAGTGCACATATAACAAATTGATTTTCTGAATTCAAAATGATGTCCACTCAAAATTAGTAAAAAAATATAGTATCCGTTTGGGAACGCGGTAAAAAAGTACTTTTACGTAAATCGAGGTAAATATGTGGAGGAGATTATCTCATTTTATGGAAAAACACTGTTGAATGTACTTTTAGGGAGTAAATAAGCTTTTCCAAACAAGCACATAATTTAATAGAACTGTTTAAACTCTTAAATAGATTCCAGGACAACATTTATTAGTTTACAGGAAAACACTGTTGGGCTTGTTTGAATAGTTCGTTGGGAGAACGATCACAGATTCCGAAGCAAATATGTTAAAGGAGTTTTGTCTGAACTTACATGAGAATAACTTTTGTTGGCCTCCCCAAACAAACCCAGTACTATATTCGTAAGTTAACTTTGAGGAAACTACGGATCCCTTTATAGTGAGGTTACAACTCGTTTACATAATTGTAGATAAAATTTTTTACATATTCATCTCGTAAATTGTATATCAGCATTAAAAAAATATAACATTCGATGGTTTCTAAACGAAGCAAACGGCAAGGTTATCAGCTCAAATATTCTTATTTATTTTAGTCAGAGACATGATCTTCAAAATATTAATTATATATATAACAAAGCATCCATATGACCATATCCGAGATGCTTTTGAAACTTTCAAATCAATCAAACAATTCCATATAAAATATACCATTTTTCCCTTGTATGGCGCTCTCTCTCTCTCTCTCTATATATATATTATACAACAGCTCCAAGCCTCCAACCCACCTCTCTCTCTATGCATATATATATATATTGTTTGTTTGGCAACGTTTGGCTTGTAGCAATAAGCACGTTCAGCAGTGTTTTTCCGCAAAACGAGACAATCTCCTTCACATATTTGCCTCGACTTGTGTGAATAAGCCCATAAATACTTCTTCACCGCTTTGTCAAACGGACCTATATAGAGCAGCTCGAACCATCCGTCCATCCCACCCAAGATGCCTGATTGAGCTTGCTGCAATGATATACATGCTTGAAGAGGGAAATAGTTATATACTTGTTGGCACCGTTTGGTAAATTGCCAAAAGTGCTTATAAGCACTTATAATAACGTTCAACAGTGTTTTTTTGTAAAACGAGACAATTTCCTTCATATATTTACCTTGACTTATGTGAAAGTACTTATAAATACTTCTCCACCGCGTTGCCAAACGAACCCGAAAGTGTAATATTTTTTTATCTTGTAAATATTAATTATAATGGTTTATTAAGAAATAATTAAAAAAAATGTATGGGCTATGACGCTAATAAAAATGATAATTGACATATTTTTACTAAAAAGAGTATGGATAATGTAATGCTCTAATAGTATATAAGTATTTCTTTCCCATGAAACAACGCTATGAATAAAATTGTTACTTATAGGAAGGTATATGCATTTAGAAAAAAGAAAAAAATAAAATAATATATTGACTGAATTCAACTTATTTTTAGTATATGTAACTTTTTTTTAACTTTATTCAACATGTTTTTAATTGTATGCAAGTGT
>JANTPZ010002633.1:0-23766 GCA_025593235.1 Vachellia pachyceras
AAAAAGGAAAGAAAGAAAGCTTGAGCAGAATTGAAATGTCCCACATCGAAGACTCAAGCAACATAGAAAGTACTAATATAGTTTGTAATAGGAATAATGTGTATATTAGTAGTGGGGAATGATTCTTAACTGTTAGAAGGCCCGGAGAGCACAATTTTGGCCTTTGCATTGAGCTTCATGTTTGTCACATTCTGAATTAAAATCCTCTGCTCTTCAAGAAAACGATTGAGAGAATGATCAAGGGTTCTCTCTCCTAGCTGGGATCGTCCATAAGCATCAGTTCCATGAGCAATTTTCTCCAGTGAACAGGTGGATGAGGACAACCTTCTTCGGTGAGCCGACTGGACAAGAATTCTGGGCAACGACAGATGCAAAGAGTTCGGCGAGGACAACTTATGGCGGACAGTAGGTTCGACGACATTCTTGGGCGATGAGAGCGTAGGAGGCTCCGGCGAAGGCGCGGAAGTCCTAAAGGTCCGACGGGGAAAGATCGGGTCACCTTGTTTATTCTGGGAAAACCGCCGACATAATTCCAAAGAGTAACTTCTCCAGAGTGCGCTCCTTCGAACCCCCGATTCTGCCACCGACAAACCCATTTCGCCGTCACGCTGCTTGCCTGAAGGAGTCACCGTCGCTTTGCTCACCACCGTCATCACCTCGGTTCCGTCATGACTAGAGCAAGAGCAATTTTGACTCCTTCAGGCAAATCTGTTTGGGACCAATTTTGACTTCAACTTCCCCTTTCATCGAAAGTGGGGGCAATTTGGACTTTTCAGAAGTCCAATGTATGACAAAATGATCCCATGGGACTTGAGAGCAAATGTCAAAATGTTTGGGACCAATTTGTGATTAATTGTCTTGCTTAGGACTTGAGGGTCATTTTCCCTTATATGTATTATGTAGAGAGGATAAGCAGATATTGAATAAAATTTTCTTAAAAAATAATGAACTTTAGTTCCTTTTTTTAATCGCCGACATAGAGAGAATAGTAGTTATTGAAAAGAATTTTAAAATATAATAATTTAGAAGGACCAAAATTAAAATATAAATTTTGATATAGACCTCAGGATTCAGGGCATTATCTTGCATATCTATAATTTGATTTTTAATCATTATAAGTATTACGAGTTTTAATGTCTCTGTAACAAATACCCTTCATTTAGATGCTTCGCTTTAATTTTGGGAAAAAAAAATTGGCGAGTTTGATACAATTTGATTTCATTAACAGAAACATGTCATTTTTCTTGTGGAAAATAAACCATACATTATTTGCAAATAAAATTTTGGTGCTAAAAATAGCTCAAAATATATGCATAGATGGAAAAGAAAAAAGTAAAACTCCTTTTCCTTTCTCATCTACACACTGCAACAGTCTCATTTTTATTCTAAACATGAATTCTTATAGTCAACAAATAAAAAGGGTCATAATTCTTGTCCAAAGCTATCATTCCCCCAATGATACCATATATCAAAAGTAGCAAATATACAAAATATTACATCAAAAAATAAAATATACACATAAAGGACCAAAATTTGCAGCACCTCATGAACATGGGCACGTCTGTTCCTTCTCCTTCAAGTCACCAGCACTCTGAAGTTATACAGTGATGAAAAGAATCAAAAACCACGCTTTGCCGCAGCCATTACCATTCTCTCCAGCAGGAAGAGGTAAAGGGGAAATGTTTTCTTAAGAGAACTTAAGTCATCAATTTTCTGATTCTTTTCTCAGCATCACTTGCAGCCTTGTTCTGGGGCTCAAGGACCAGAGCATGCTTGAAATCTGCTTAAGCATGACAAATTAACGTGGGTAGAAAGAAAATTTCTGAAAATATAAAATATGAAGTAAAAATACCACATTTTTTTAAGAATCATGCCGCAGTAATAGAAGAACTTGCAGCTCCAAGAATCAGGAAGACAAATTTGAAGTGCAGAAGTTTAGGCAATATTGGACATCTAAATATAAAATACAGGAAATTGACTGGAAGTGGCCCTAGTAAAGAACTCTTGGCACATTTCAAAGCCAACTTTTTAACTGAAATTTTAGATGATTCTTTAAAGATCAGGACACACCTTCTAAAGCCTCTTTATAACGCAGTTGTGATTCCCTAGCAGTTCCACGCCTCAGATATGCCTTCACATTCTGCTTTGAAATAACAATACACCATTCTTAACAAAATTGAGACGCAATGTAAATAGTTGGAGATGGCAAATTTGGCAGCTATTCAGTGCTGTGGTACAAACAATTGATTCAGTTCCTACTGCTTAAGATAGGACCCTCACAAATCTGGGTGTGACCAGAAATTTTATTTTCTTTTTTCCCTTTTCAGCTATAGAACTAGTTTTTTTTCCGGTAAAGTTGGCAATAGAACTTCAAATATTGTAACACTCATCATAAAAGCTCCTATGGTGCAATTGATGTCTATCAGAGTTGAAAAATTATGATTTCATGAAAGCAGTTACTGCCACTTGCCCATCTTCGTACCTTCTTATCATGTAATATAGCTTTATTGCAGTCTTCTTCTGCTTCCTGAATGCTGCAAATCCCACAATGGAAGCACATATCAGAAAGAGAAAAGAACATAAAAGATGGAAGTGCAAATTGACAAATAGTAAAAACTCCATACCATCCTAACTTTAAGTAAGCAGCTGCTCGATTGGAATAGTAAGTTGCATTCATCCCACTCAGATTGATAGCCTCAGTATAGTAATTAACTGCCTTGTTCCACTGCCTTCCCTTAAATGCTGCATTTCCCTGAATAAGATTCTTCTATTAGAAACCATGTCATGCCAAACTCTACAAATCTACTGCCTATCACAGCACCTTACTATACATTCGACAATGAGATCTTCTTGAATAGCTTAGATAATATTCACCATACAGCTACAAAAGCTTCTATCAAAATGCTCTATAGGAAGTGCATATAACTGGAACTCATACTCAGCCCATCACAAAATATTGGTCAAATACACATAAAATTGGCTAGGCTTATTACACAAATGAATTAACATTGCATTTAAACATCACACTTCTAGAACACCAATTATCATTGTCTAAAGTAGAAACTTGTTTACCAACTCAGATGATTCATAAACATCGTCCCATTTTTACTAAGGTGATCAGTTATTTCTGAAATTTTCTGGCCCCAAATCATTTCCCAACCTCCGATGATAAAGCATTTAAAATAATGTCAGGGCAACTAGGCTTACATTAGCTAAATCAAAGAAACATAAAAAATATGATATTCACATAATTGACTTAAAAATTTTCAAATAAAAACGGTGAAACTGCTCATGATATGATGAGTATGCTTCCAAAATGAAACTTGACACTATGAAGGTTAAATTAAAATAACGATTTTCTTAGGTAGAAAAATCTAGGATGATTAAATGCTAAGAGAAAACTGACCTTCTCCTTCAGAAGTTCTGAAGTTTCCATGTTGCCATTCGTATCTGAGAATGACAAGGAACAGGAGGATACATCACTAACTTGCTGTTGAAGAGTCGCATGCATATCCAAGACCGTATCAAGAAGAAATTTATCAGCTCCATGGAAAGAGATGAATGAGACAGAAACAGGACAATCATTGGAATATCCTAATGGAATTGTAACCTGTAAATAATGTAAGATAACCATATAAATCAATCAGAGTGAAGTGTCAGATCAATAAATAATAAAGGGAAAAGAAGGATCATATCTAAACCCTAAAACATTATTACCTGACAGCATCCAGACATACTAGAAATGCTAGATAATGCAAAAGTTCTGTCATAAAACTCAGAAGAAAACCTTTTCTTTGTATTAAGCTTTAAAGGACTGTCTGCAGCAGTGGGAATAACTAGTATTCCATCGTCCTGGTACAATCAAAACAGAGGTGGTAACAAGCTAACATGCGCAGACAGTAGAACTGCCAAATTATTTTGCCACTTCATCAGAGAATCAAAGATCTTGGTTATCTTCAAATAAGTCTCAATAATTTAAAGACATACAATGTCCTCCCGACTTTTATTTGAAAGCTTCTCAAGAATTTCCATCTATCCTATAATGCTTCACACTTTAGTAACCCTTGAATATTGCAGACTAAATTCATATCTCTTGGCATCTTTTCCATTAGTTTTATTATTATTTGGTAGCTTCTCTAACATCATCTTTTATTCATCCTAGAAGGCATTGGGTTTTTTATCATCTTATTTTGCTACAGGGGTAAGTATTATTTGCTTCACAAGAAATTTTAGAGACAAGTTCGAAAGAAAACTGAAAAATAGCTAGTATCTCAACTATAAGAACAAAAAACAAACAAATAAATAACCGGTCATTCTAATATCAGGAAATCTGCATGAAAAAGGAAAATAACAACATATCTTTCCATTTCATTTTTGGTAGAAAACCATTTAAATCTTGAATTCTTAATAAACTCACTAAAAAACTACTGAGGGAGTAACCACAGATGTTACAGTACCTTCAATAAACTTTGAAAAGCACCTCGCATCTCATTCTTAACTTTGTACAATGTTTTTATGTTGTCATATGCAGCACCAGTGGCTGCACTAACATGATCAAACACAGCACAACCTAAACGGGGCTTGACTGATTCAATCCACTCTTCATGATTTGTTTTGAACTCATATCTGAAAAGAAGATGCAAGCATCACTTAGTTTGTCAAAAAGAATCAAGCTCTGAACAGAAATTTTTTGATACAGTACATTCTAAAAAAGAGGATATGACTACACTATTTGACATGCACTTGCAAAGAACAATAGAAGCCTTCTAAATATGATACAGACACTTCACATGTTGTGTCCATGTCATGTTGATGTGTTTATGTTAGTGTTGTGTCCCATGTTCATGTCAATATCCATGTTTTCTAGCTTTTAAACCTGTCATGATAAGACCATCAAAAGCTAATCCATTTGATAGGAAAATTTAAAGAGCTAAGGAAAAATTTCCAAACGCATTCACATTTACATTCTGCCTGGAAACACGAAGCACTAGCAACTAAAAATGTGCAGTACCTAGACATGCATTGAATGAAACCAATATTTTGCCAACTAAGCGTTTTGAAATTTGAACTAGAAAAATAATGGAAAAAAGACAGAATTAAAGGTTCTACAGGCCCTGCTTTTGGTAGTTCCGACTGAACATGTTGGAGACATGAATGACATCGGTAAGTTTTTCAGTCACAATAGTTTATAAATCAGAGTAAGCATTGTTCATTATACTTGTATTGTTCCCTCTTCTCTTCAATAAGCTTCATTTCCAACTTTAAATGAATCATGCCCTGTTTGGTACTATGGATGAGCTTTTGATGGAAGCGGAGGTGGAGTTGGAATAGGAAGTGGGTTCTAAATCATGTTTGGTAGGTTGGAAGAAATGAAATATAATTTTTAATTAAAATACGTATTTATAATATGAAAATACCAAAATACCCTCCACCAGACAATCTCTTCTTGCTTCATGGCTAGCACGCAAAAACACCGATTGGAAAATCCTTAACCACCCGACAAAATCAGACTCAGCAACAACCGAATTGAAATAAGATCATTTGTAGGAAAATCAATCTCAGTTGTCAATCAAAAACTCAAATCCATCAAGAAATGCAAAACGGTAATCCTATTTTGAAAGCATCACAACAATCAAAACAACACAAAGCATTGAGAATTGCAGAGAAGCATCCATGGCAGAGAGATCAAGGAATCAGACAAGTGCATGCAAATTTCTGAGGTACTGCATGCACGAACAGCGAGATGGACTAGAGGACGGCGGCCATTTCAAAAGACACGACGAGATGGAGGATGATGACGATTTTGAAAGCCTCAACAGATCTGGAAGGAGAACTTGTGAGATCAAGAGTGTAGTGCTGTTTGCCGTATTTCGTCACCATAGTCATCTTCTCAGATCTCATCCAACGATGAAGTGATGCCAAAGGAGGAAAGCATCCATCTCTGAGGTAAAGCCGTATGAGTTGTCTCCTCTATTATGGGTATGGAAGGAGAGGCTGAGGAAGAAGAAGATGGAAGGCCGCCGGAGATTCCAGATGGAGGGGGATGAGGTCATCGGAGATTGCATAAGGAGGGAGATGGAAAACTGCAAGGGTTGAAGATGGGAGGGATAATGAAAAGGACAAAGTTGGCAATATGTTCAATTATCAAGGGTACAATGGTCTAAAAAATCTGAGTTCCCTGGAAGTGATACAATTCTCAAGGGGTCAGAAGGAACCCACTTCCAACATTTTGGTGGAATTGGAGTTTCTACAGAACTGACTTCCAGGCCGCCAGACAGCCCAATATTTCATTTCTCACCCAATTCCAGTTTTATGGGCCCACTTCCATGCTACCAAAGGTAATGCATTACCTACCAGCAACCAAATAGTTACTTTCTCATTAATGTAAACCGTATGGGGGTGGCAACGAGTTTCAATTCTTTAGTATAAAACATAAAACTCTAAACATATATTATAGTACTATTATAAAAGCTAGAACCACAATATGTTAAGCCTTGATCTATCATATTACACTTAGCCTTTGCCTTATATCAGTTCCGAATTTTCCAGAGCTAGACACAACAGTTACTAAATACTCTCACTATATGCATCATGTTGATGATCAAATTAATGTCATTAGAACTGACTCCTAGACAGTTACATAAACATTTCATTACCTTCCTGCCATGGTCACTTGCAATTAAGTACAAAGGATATAAAAAAGTTCAAGCGTACACATACATGATAGCCTTGTTACACTATCAGTACCATAGGACAATGAATACACAGCCCTTTAAGCATCATAATTCGTAATCAAGCATCAAAATTTAAATGGGCTTCCTTATGGAAAAGAATCAAGAATTCGCCTAATGGATTTATTAAGAAATACCCAAACCATTAAAAAACTCATTATTTTATCCTTTCTTGCGAAGCTTTTGTTCTTTCTACTTTGTAACTTCCTTTTATCAAAAAGGAGCATAAATTAGCATCACATACAATACAAAATATAGTATAAATTATTGGCAGAGTTTAGATGATGAAACCTTAAAACATGTGGATTACCCTTGTAACGAAAACATGACAGAGGAGAGAGCTTTCAATAATAATACTCCATTTTGTTGGTGGGCTGATTGTTCACAATACCCTTTTAGACTGGGTACATTAGAAGCAATATACTGACAAAGATTCATGTGCTTTGATGACTGATCTGTAAAACCAAAAGGATCAAAATACTTCAGTGATTCAATACTGACAAACATCAGTAATTCTTTTCAACAAGAAATAGAAGCATTTAAAATCAGTGATTTACAATTAGACTTTATTCTCAGGAAGGATGAAAGGGCAGAAAGCACAACCAATCAGTCTTCAAAGGTCCAACAACTTACACCCAGACAGATTCTCAATAGCTTTGCTAATTGGATATACTGTCTTCTGCATAGGCACTTTAGACAATTTAAAGAGATCATCAGCAAATATAATACGCTTTGCTCTTCTGGGTTCCACTGAGTTCATCTTAAGTAGAACATCTCCAACATGACATAGTACAGATGGATCACGTGCAAACCATCCTGAAACATTTAAAAAAAACAGAATGAGCTGTTGGAAGAGTAAGATTTCAATTTTTTTTTTTTAAAAAAAAAGGACTCTCAATTTAAAACACTGATTTTTTTGGGAATGACAGGTCATGTTATATGATAGGTAAAAGAAAGAGTAGTGCTTTAGAGAATAATATACTAAAAATGAGAATGAGAAAGGCCATAAAATGAAGCTACATGAAAGCAAATACGCAATATAGAAGACTACTCTCCCTGAATACCAGAAAAGGAAAAACTCCTTTTAAACACCCACGCACACAACACCAGAGTGAACCTATAAACAACCCTTCATCCCCTGACAAATGCTCTAGCATTGAAACTATGTGTAACACTATAGGAGTAAGAATCAGCAATAAATTCATCAACAGACGTATTCATTGCTCCAATTAACCAGTTTCAAATCAAAGCAGCAGCAACATATTATAATGCTTCGTACCAACAGTGTCCAAGCTTTGTGCATGCGGAAGAACCCCAACTGTGGATACAGCCCCATGAGATGGACGAAATCCAAGAATACTACAAAATGATGCTGGTACTCGTACACCTCCAGTAGTATCAGTACCTACAAAATCACAATATTCCTCTATGTTAACATTTATTAATTAAGAAAACAAAAGATGGCTCTCATCAGCATAATATTAGTCGAAACTGCACATAAGCATGTTCTGGATAAAACAAGGAACAGACCATGCATAGGGAGCATTGCTACAACACATTGAAGAAATCACAATACTAGACTAAGAATCACGAAATTGATGCTGCTATCATGTATAGATCAATAACTATGAAGCGAATTTTAATCTCAGCAAGTTGGTGCTCAAGTCAAACAGCAAGAAACATTAACAGAGATAACTCTTCATATATGTAGATGTTACTCAAGAATTGAAAAGAAAAATGAGAGGCAAATTCTCCAAGCATCTAATTTCAAATTTTATATCAAAAGTCACAGTTTATCAAAATTCCCTAAACAATGTTAATTGGCAGCTCCAAAAGAGATAAAAAAATTATTAAAAAATTAATCGCCAAATATACTAATCGGCATTTCAAGAAATTAGACATGACCAAGCAAACTCACCAATTGAAAAGTCAACAAGCCCTGCAGCAACTGCAACCGCTGAACCACTAGAAGAAACTCCTGGGATACAAGATGGCATCTGAGGATTTGTTGGGGTTCCATAGTGCTTGTTCTCACCCGAAATTCTGACAATGCCTTGAATAAATCACTTCTAAAGGTCCTTTTACAGCTGATTAATGGAAGTAATGAACATAAAGATTCCTACCCAAAAGACAATTCATCCATAACAGTCTTCCCAACGCAAGTAGCCCCGCTCTTCAACAGCGCAGTCACCACCACGGCAGTCTTCTCCGCCGCCTCATGTGTCCTCTTCCAATCGGGATTTCCAAACCCCGTCACGTAGTCCTTCACATCAAATCTGCCAATCCCCAGAACAAGCATTGCATGATGAACAAAAAATAAATTAAACAAAACTAACCACAGCTTACACTGACCTCAAAGACTACTACTTTCAGGCGAAATTTCCTTCGATATTTTATAAATGAATAATGAACAAGACGGGGGGAAAAGTAGCAAAGAGATACTAGGTCTGCAGAAACAAACATGTCGGCTATGGCAAATGTTAGTCCAGAAAGCGTTTGCTTGGCTGCAGGAGGAGGAGGTTGAGGGAAAGGCAGTAGCTCAAAACGTTCAATAAAAGCACCAAAACCCTCATCCAAAGTCTTCGCCTTTAGACGTCTTCTCCGCGTCTCCGCCAGAACCACGATCCCAGCAACACCGATTCCGATGACTAACCAGAGTTTCGGGTTGGAAGCATTCTCCTTAATAAGCTTTAATGATTTGGACATGATCAAAGAGAGAGAGAGAGAGAGAGAGAGAGAGAGACAGACAGAGGAAATGTATGTGAGAAGGAGAGATTAAAAAACGTTGAGAGATGTTCGAGGGTTTTGGGAGGGTTTAAGTAGGTGGCAACTGGCAAGTGGCAGCTGACAAGTGCGTCGCCAAGCAAAAGAAATGGCATAGTGCGCTTTCACTTCAAGGGAAAGAACAGTAACTGACTCAGACAATCAGACCCAAAAAAAAAAACGGCCACAATCGGGAATGGACCGTGGAATGGGAGAGCCTAATGAATCAGTTTTAACAACAATATTGATGCAAAGATTTGTACCAAAAAAATATTAAAGGAAAGATATTTATTTATTATTTAAAAATATTGGTAACTAAGGTTATATATCCTTATATTAAATATAAACATATTTGAGACATTATATGAGACTTTTTTTGTTAATTACAAGTTTCCTCAATTTTTTGGTTAGTCACAAATGTCCTTATATTTGAGACATCAAGACATATTTTTCAATGAGAATTCAAATATTAATTTATTATGTTATAAGAGACTAATCCTCTCAGCTAAATTTAATCATTAATTTATAACAAGACTTGGTCCATAATTTATAATTCACAGGAGAGGGAATTGAAGTGTTAATGCTATGGGCTGGGCTTTTAAGTGTTTCTACAGTTGGGGCCTTAACATATCCACATACCTCATCCTTTTGCCTTCCTTTTTGTTATAAGCCTTTTCAAGAAAAAAACTTACTTGTTAATTTTTTTTTTGGTTAATTCATTATCCATCAATGGAGTTCGAATGTAGTTTTTTTTTTATAATAGAAAGTTTAGGTGGGTTCGGCACCGGTCCCCCACCAAGGCCAGGGCCTGGCCCCAGGGCTCTTTGAGCATTTACAAGGGACTTACGAGATCGCCTACCAAAGGAGTCCTCACGACGGCAGAGGAAATCGAACCCACCTCCTTGTGGGAGTTGGGTCCGTTCCTTACCATATGTGCCAAGCTCCTTTGGCAGTTCGAATGTAGTTAAATGGGCCAATTCATACTCATATGAAAATATGCTCATTTTTAAATCCAGATAAATTTTTTATAAGCAGTGAATTGTGAATTCGATCCCGCCTGCAACATTATATTATTAATACCAACCCCTCTATAAAAAACAATGCACAATTTTAACATATTGTATACCTAAAAAATGACTTGGGCTAGATCAATCTAATGCCCAATCCATAGGCCCATGTGAAGACATGAGTTAACTGAAGGTCCAACGATCAGACAATGCAGGGATGAAGGCTTCCCAATCAAATTTTTCTTCATCATCCCCCAGATCTTTTGGTAGACACGGTTAGATTAACAGATCCAACATCCACCACTTCTAGATTTCATGAGATCGTTAAACAAACTAGGCATGCAACAAGAGGGCGAAGACTACTTATTCATTCCTATTGTACCTCACATTATAAACATTTTTTACACATCATACTGCTCATTATCCTCTCTCTCTCTCCTACTCTCATATTCCATTTTATTCAAACTCTTATTGTATTTCAACAATTTCATTAATATAATCATAATTTTCCATCTTGTGCTATATTCATTAGTCTTTAAATTTTTCGCATTGGTGACCTAAAACCTCTTTTGAATTAATCTTTTAATTAAATTTGCACAAACAATAATGACCATGTTCCCTAAAAAAACGGAAAAGGTTACAAAAAAATGCATATAACACAAACAAAAGGGGGGGGGAATGGTGGGAGAAAAGGACTTGACACGTTGCTGTGGTGAAAGAAGAAAAAATAAATGCCTTTATTCGCTTGCTTTTAAGCCGCTTAAGTTAAGGGGCATTCAAATACACCATACACCAAAAGTTTATAAATGATGGAAGAAGAAGCAAAAAAGGGGAGGAAACTATGGCCATTTTCACACTGCTCCATTTAATATAACCCAGATTACAGAGAGAGGCGATGGTATGAATCTACACAAAAGAGAAACTAACAAAACCATCACAAAGCACAACCTAAATTCCCAGGACTTTATAATAAATTTTACAGAGAAAGAGAGTAAGGGGAAGAAGATATATTGCCGGATATTACAAATTCATAACGGACTTCTTTTCTCTTATTTGTTTTTGGTGAGACTAAGACGTCCAAACTAAGTTGAAGGGTATTGAATGGCACTTCATTGCATCTCATCAATGATTTATCTTTATCAAGTAATTGCCCTGTTTCATGACTTGAAACGAACTACAATGCAAGAAATATCATCCTTGCTTTCTCTGTTCAATGCCTCTGTTATTAGCTGTTTGGCTGCCCTTCGTGGATCCTTTATCCTTCTTGCAATATCAACTGCCTCTTGATTTGCCATCACCTGGATTCAATGAAAATTAACAAGAACATCATCAATTTAGATAACATCTAGAAATCATATATAAAACAAATCACTGACATTTGTGGTTTCTCTTTTCATCTCTTTTCTTTTTGAATTGAAAGGACAAGCACTAACGGTCTAAGATTACCAATAAGATCAAACTTACGACCTCCTACTTGCATAAAAGCTTTCAGAGTCACTAGGCTACAAGAACATTGGCACACATCCGGTTTTTCTACTGGTTTTGGAGACGCAGCATGAGGCTACTTGCAATATTGGCCCCCACATACAGTGAAGGTCAAGATTTTGACTTGTTTGACCTCTTTTTTTTTGTTTTTTTTTTTTGGGGGGGGGATCATAATATGTGAGACAAAGAAAAAGAAATAGCTGGGAATCTTTTTACATGGTAGACCTTCACTAGACAACCTTAGAGCCTACTTCAGAGTATTGAAGAAGGTGGAAAGAAGTGTAAAGAGGGACAGGTTCCATTCCACTGTATGAAGGTTTCATGAAGAACTCCGAACATTCTCGAAGTGAAATTTTCAATATTGACCACGTGTAAAAGGAAAGTTCAGGGTGTAAAAATTAGATGATAACGGTTACAACAGTGAGTTAACCAAAAAAGAAACTCAAATTAACCATTACTTAATAAACCATACAAACAGTGGTGGGTCAACCTCCTTAAACAAATCCTGTTTTTTTAAAATTAAAGTGGTCATTAACCTAATTTTGAAGCCTGTATGACTCAATGATCAAGAGTTTGATCTTTGGCATCCCCATCTCTTAGCTGGAATCAGGCTACAACACAAGGTGTGTTGGGCATGGACCTGTGATTTGTTCACACATTAAGGTCCACACATGAAGGTCCATGAGATGAGGGTGTTAAAAATTATTTCATCCAATCCTTAATATAAGAGTTAGTTAACTTTTTTAAAATATAAAAGAAGTTAAATGTATTTATTTATGTTTATTATTGTGTTATATATCGGTTTATAGGTTAAGTAAATTAGTTTAGAGAAAAATTATAAATATAAATACTTTAAAATAATGTATTTAACTTCCTTAATCTCCCCAAAAAAGTCAAATGACTCTTATATTAAGGATTGGAGGTAGTATATTGAAAACCAATGAAGATCCTTCTATTAACAACTTTAACTTTTGAGCTAAATTCGTTATTCATAACTCAAGGGGAGAGAAGAGAGAATTTGATGTATGACCTTCCATAGACCATCACTTGCAAGAATCAAAAGCTCCGTCTCTGTGTCAATGTTAGCCTGCTGTATGTCAGGATCAGATCGCAAGTGCGATTTGAGGTTTTTATCTCCAAATGCTCGAGAAACTGCGAGCTGACCGTTCACTCTGGCAACATCTCCTAATAAAACATCAAGAAGTCAACAAATCATTATGAAGTTCAAAACACTGAAATAAAAGAAACACTTCAGTGCTGCATATTAAATATTGTAATGGCTATTACTCAAGGCTCTTGAGGCTTCCCATTTTGGTCCACCAATTTTGAAGATCTATTACCCAAGAACACATGTTCATAGCCACTTTACAAAATGAGCAGATGTAATAAATCAAAATACGATTGTAATACTGAATCACAGTATGAATAGTGTAACACACTGGACCTGGACATGGATTCTTTAAGATCCATCAACAAGCCAAATATGCCAAAAAAAAAATCTAGGAAGAAATATAGGTTTTTTAATAGTTCCTTGGGTTATTTTTGCTATTATCAGTTCTTCCGGAGACTCTGGTCAGAAGGGCTCAGTGAAAACCTAAGAGGCTAAGACTTGCAACCAAATTACAATATTTAAACACCAAACACTTAGTAATTAATATGTATATGGATGTCTGTCAGTTTTTAAACTCAAGGAGGGCTTTTAACCTATGGGACGTAAGGTAATAGAAAAAAGTACATGATAGATATTAAACCTTATATAGGCATCTCAAACCACAACTTCTTCTAGAACAAGCAGCACAAACTTAAAGAGTTATAAAATCATAATTCGAAACAGACTAATCCAGCAAGCATTAATATATGGAAATTTGAAATGCATAGAAGTTTGACCCGTTCTTCAAATTCATGTATGACTTCATAGCCTTTAGCCATATGCCAGCAAATTAGTAGTACAAACAAAAGGACATCTATCACTTTGAAATATTTTAACTGGCTCAGTTTTTCAATTGAATCTGTCCATTGAAGCAAACATACTCTCTCCTTGTATTTTGAATTTTGATATCTAAATGAGAAATATAACCCCCACACCCTTACTAACGACAACTTATATAAGAAATCTATAAATCCTGCATCAAATTTGTAACATTTCATACAAATTAAAGTTTAAGGGCGAACCTGGCATGTTAGAGACAAAGCCACCTCTGTCCTCAATGCTGTCCCTCTCAGTATTGGGCTCATGATCTATAGTCATTTGTATTGCTACCCCATCCTTTGACAGAACTGCGCGTGAATCTCCAACATTAGCTACCCATAGTTTCTGATTATTTATAATAATTGCAGTCACTGCAGTCGATCCACCACGTCCCAAATCAGGACTGTGAGAAAGAATTGCTTTATCTGTTGCCTCATAAGCTTTTACAATGGACCTGGCAGTATCGGTCCAAAACTCCTCCTGGAATATGATTAAAAGAGCAACATGATAAACTGTTATCAAAAGAAAATAAGTTTTAGCAATTGCATATACAGATCAATTAGAAGTATTTTCTTTGTCTGGCAGATAATGGTATCCAAAAAGGATGCGAAGTTAGAAAGTAGAAACAGAATCTCCTACAACATGTAACATAGACCAGAAACGGGACAACACTATTTTCCCTATTCAATTAGTTAACTTTAAGCAATAAATAAACACATAAAATTAATAGTTTGAAATTAAATCAACAACTCACATCTTTTAAGATATTAGAGAAGAGGTTCTTTTGTAGATAGGCTGGCACACTATCTCCCAAATGCCCATCATATATAGCAAATAGTCCAAGCTCATGCCCTCTGGTGTGGACAAATTTTGCCACATGATAGTCTTCCATTGGGTGGTTTGCTTTCCCTTTGACAAGGCTAAAGCCATACTTGACCTGATTCTGATGGCTTCTGCCCTTGCCAGAGCTAATTGACGAACGTCCTCCAACCACCTAAAGATATTTCGTCAAAAAAGACACCATCTAAAGATATGAGCTTTTGATAAAATAACGAGTAGCTAGGCCTTAATCAACACATTTGGACAAGATACGTTAAAAAATTGGCAGATGTAATTTGTTTGATTAACCAAAGGCACCTGTTACATAATATAAATGATATACAAGGGAATAGCTGACAGAAATATTAAGAACATGCCACAACTAGAATCCTAGAAAAAGTCAATACCAGCAAAAACAAAAAATGACATCATGTGCATGACCTGATTCTCAAATGAATGGCACTAAAGAGAAGGGAAAGAAAAGAAAATCAGAGCAAAATCCACTGTCAAAAGAAGATTAATTAATTAATTAGACAGTTTTGTTGCCGCAACTACATATAATTGGGGTAGCATTTTCATATCAATTATATCTGGAAAATGTAACATGCAGCTGAAAATTGAGGGCTGATTGCTCAAAATACTTCTAGCAGAAAGTTCCAGATGGATCTCTCCCTGACCTCACTTTCCCATGCAATTACTGTTTTTCGTTCACCTGTTTCAGGATCAACGTTACTTAGACAGCAAAAAGAATCAGGAAGAAGTAGAACCTACAATTATTTATTAATTGCAATCTAGCATCCATATTGACTAGAGTCTCAAATGGGTGAAAAGATCTCTTTCATTTTCTGCAATTGATGTACTCCCCAATTCCCACCTTCTCTGGGATTAATGTTCAAAGGAGGCAAAGGAAGTGAAGAAAAAAATCCGGAAATGATCACTCCAACAAGCCAGCCTTGAAAAACCAATTATAGATACTCAAGTATAGATATTATTTGATTCCATCTGTACCTATGTCGCCTTTAGTCAGTCATCACCACTTGTTTTGAGGTTAATTGATGCGCACAAATTAGCTGAAATAATCATTATATTTCAATTTTCCTTCAAGTTGGAATGCCTGGACCAAAATTTGAGATACCCCTGGCCATTCACAAAGACAACAACCTTATAGTGGGTAGATAACTAGATATATGACTAGGACATCTGTCTCATATCCTCTTCCAAAATTCATGAAAAAATCAAAATACTTATGCTTTTGGTATTAGTTGTAGCATTACAGGCCAGTTCCTCCCTTAGTCCCTTAGTATTCCTAGGTGTAACATCCAAACGCATGGCATCCAAAAGGGGTGCAGCCCTCACGCCAATTGTAGCAATGAGAAATATGAAGAAGCCATTGATTCTAAAAAAATGGCATCAAAGAGAGGTTGCAGGTTTGAATTTGCCAAATGACACAGCTGTGAGAAACTACAAGGAAACAAGGTTCAACCTTACTAGCAAAAGCTCAAGCTTATAAAGCAGTAATGGGCACTTGATTCTAAAATTACAATAACAGAAAGCCTTATCTCACAAGGATAAGTTGGATACTAGTGGTCAAACAACACCATTGTACTCTATCAACAACCAAATCTTCGGATAAGTTGTTGGCCAAGAGGTCCTGTTTAATACCCTTTTCAGGGCATTCAATCCTAACATTACTATAGGAAACATCATGGGGTTGTGCTAGGAACTAAATCCTCTCTCAGGAAATTTTAAAGATGCATCATTCGAAAGACAACATCAGCATCAGAAGGATAACAAAAAGTAGAAAAGCTCACCTGAGTAACAGAATTGAAGCAACAAAGGTTATCCATATAATTCAGCCCCTTCTTAACCTTTCAAGTCTACAAGTCAACATGTAACTCCTCTGCTAACCTTCACACACAATTGCACAAAAACAGGGTGTCAAATAACCCTAAATGTTCAAATAAATACACAACTGTGAATTCAGAGGAAAAAATTCCGATCACCCAACGAGCAATGATTTCATCTGCAACTACCCAGATAAAAAAGCAATAATCAATAGCTAACCCATAAATCTACTCACCGATCCAAAAACCTCAAAATTAATTAAGAAAAGTGAAAGGGAAGATCTGGAGAGGAATTGGGTAACCGACTAAGCCGTCCCCCTCTCAGAGATGAAGAGGGAATAATAGATAAAAACACAAGAACACAAAGAAATTGATATCAAGAGGAAAGAGCAAGGGGTTGCAATTATAATAGGAGAAAGTGATCAGAAGACGAGGAGGAGGAGGAGGGGTGTAACGGCCTGGTCTAGAACAGAAAGTCTTCCCTCATGGCAATGGCAGCCAAAATGGCTAGAGCTTGCCCTTATTGACTTTGCAGTTTCGGGTTTTGTTGTTTTATTGCTGACACTATAGTGGGTAATTATTACAGCTGTTTTTGAGGTTCCATTGTTCGTATAAAAACGAGTATTTTGGTGGGGACCCTTCAAAAGTCAGCCAAATTTTCTGCCTTGGAAACTCTGTTCATTCCTACTTTATTGCTCTCGTCCCCAAGCCATTATTAAAATAATCCCCGCAATAAGCTCTGCTTTTGAGTGCAGTAATGGTATTTAGCATAAATTTATGACTCTTCCGCGTTTGCAAATTACTCCTTCCAGTGCTTATATACTCATATAGTTTTATTTATAGTGCAGAAGAAAATATTTTATTCTTGTTCAATTTATAAATTATTTCATCAAATTTTTTACTTAAATATTAAATTTTACCCTTCATTTATTACATTTTAACTTTACTTTTATGCGTTATAACAGATATTAAAAGGGATAAAATAAGTATAGTTAATTATATTTAAAGTTTTTCTTAATTTATATCAAACATGCTAAAAATAATTTATAAATAAGATATGATGAGTAAGTCACAATCAGTCTATAACTAATTCACTAAAATAAAAAATAATAGTTAACTCATTAAATTTGTTTTAAATTAAAAAAAATCAATTTTATATATATTAAATGAGGTTCCAAATTAGAGAGAAAAATATAAAATTATATTTAAGTATTAATTATAGAGGTAAAATTGACAAGTAAGCATTAATTAATCTTTAAGTGACTTATGTTATGAAGTAAAATTTTTTTCATGAAGTAACTTATATTATATTAAGGGAAGGGAGTAGTCAATTAGTGAGAAGATGAAATCATATTTCTATCTTGAACTGCCTCCTTCAAGCTTATATCCATTTATTCGATTGAAAAAACATAAAAGAAAGTTGTAATTAGATCTTAAGTAAACGAAATAATATTTTTAACAAATTTTAATTTATCAATAAACCACTTTCAATTATCATTAACAAATTCCAAATATTATTTCATTCACTTGAAATCTAATTACAATTCTCCTAACACAAAAAACTCATAGAGCCAGTTTAGGATGGTATGGGGAAACGTGTTCACATAAATTGAAATAAAAATTTCCTCATATACTTACCTAATAAATGATAAATTAAATTGAATAAATAGTTTCAATTTCTAATCCAAACAAATACATAGTACTCATTTTCACTTTTTCAGTATAATTAATGTTTTGTTTCCTTTGAAATTGTTTTGTTATAAAATGTTAACTTTAGAAGACCTAAAATAGAACTCCAATCTAGTTTCAAATGATTGCCAGTATGCCTAGGTATGTTTCCTACTATAAATTTCCACCAAATTTCAGTTCTGACCATGGAAAATGTTGATTAAGTGAATTTAAAATAATAACTCTAAAATTAAATAATGATATTGTAATCTTTTATTTACAGTTTTTGAATTAAAATTATTTAAAATAAAAGCCAAAAAGATGTGTCTGACCTAAGCTTTTAAGTTTCAACTTAAGCAGCCCATCTTTCATAACATAAAAATGTTATATTAAATGATTAAATTTTAATTAAGCTTTATCAAAACATTTAATTCTAAAGAACCGTTTAAATTTGATGAATCAACATTTTTATTAAAGAAATTAAACTGAAATTTCATGTAAATGGCTTAAATCAATCTTTTAAATTTTTAACTTTTAATCCCTATGTTTCTATAATTCATAGCTCGCTCACTCATTAAAAAAGTAGATTTTTTTTTTGAAATTATAAGGATTGATTTATTAACTGATTGAAATTTAATATATGAATTGAGTTGAAAACTTAATTTAATTATAACTAAATCAAATCAGTATAGATGTATAAATGATTAATTTTTTATTACTCACTCCTACATTTCCTTTACAAAGAGTGATCCTTTTATAAATCACAAGTTGAATTTATAAAAAATTTAATGCAATTTTTTTTTATCTTCAATTAACTATATGCCTCTCAAATATATTTTTCACTCATTCTCTATCATCTCTTTTCCCACACATTCTTTCAATGAACAAGTGTATATTTAAAAAAAAATTATATATTTTTCACACTTATTATTGTTAACTAATTTAACAAATTATTCACTTGAATGAATTCAATAGTTGTTGTTTATAAATAAGATTTAACCTGTTACTATAGGCTTGTTTGGATAGCCCGTTTGGGTATTCAAAAGACATTTCTGCGCTTATTGAGATAAAATTCCTCTTATACATTTACCTCAAAATCTGTATTCATACTCCCAATCGACTTATCAAACAAGCCACATATTTGTTATACTCTGATTAAATGCAGGAGACTTGAAAGTTAATCAAGAGACTGTGACAGAAAACGAATCAGGAAGGGAAAATAATAATATTAATTAGAAAAGATTATATTATTAATTGATTGATACTAAAAGAGGGTATTAGTATTAGATCTGAAATAATAGTAGAAGTCAACCCTGCAGCCAGATTTTGCAGACAGGACATTATTAACTCTCACGCTCTCCTGTGATGAAAGAATACAAAATCTGCCACTAAAGACAACAAAGTGTGAAAGGCTTTAATAATAACCTTTGGATTTTTTCGTTATGGACGGTAAATGCTTATGTCAAGGACACATGTAACTGTGGAGATATATATCATGGATGTGTGGCAAATCTTTTTACCAACGGTGAGCGCAAGTTAAAAAAAAATATCAAAATTTATAAAAAGAATTTTAAAATTCATTAAAGTATTTTGAAATCCGTAAATTCTTTTTGAATTACATAAATTCTTCTTAGAATTCGTAAACTCTTTTCTCTTAATGGATTCTCAAACATACACATTTACGAGATGATCCTTAGGATGCCACGTGAATTGCTATATCCAATCAAAATATTCTATTTATCATGTTTTATGAATTTATTATTCCATAAATTCCTTTGATTAATCTTCTCTCTCCAAAACACATTATAATAGGTATTTATAGGATAAAAAAAAGACAATTGGATCATTTTTATTAAAGAGAATATTGATGATTTGGCACTCCATGAGAATGTAAGTATAAGAGTTTGTTAGGACATTTTCCCTATAAAATTTTAAGCTTTATTTTATAAATCCTTTCAAAATCGAAGCGTTGAATAATCATGTTTATGTAAATAAAGATAACACTATCAGAAAAATGTCATTTAGCGACAGAAAATCCGTCACTAAAATGAGGGTAGCTAATATTTCCCATCACTAAATGGAAATTTTTTGACGGAAAATAGTCATTTAGTGATAGATTTTTCCGTTGCTAAATGATATTTTCTGGTAGTGTAAAACCGTCTCAATTTATCACATACTTAGTTCGTAAACCATAAACCATATTAAAAAATAGTTCCAACACTAATTCAAACATGCATATACTTTTTGGTATCCACAGTTCAACGCATGTTTTAAGAAGAATGATTCCATCTAAATATATCTTCCATTTTTTTATAAATAACAATTATAAAATGAATTGCAGGTAAAAATTAATTAAATGAATGGTAAAAGGGACGAAAGAGAATGAGTGAAGAAAAGAGATAAGAGGCATATAACTAGTAGAGAGTACCCATTTGATCGAGTAGAAAGAGAATAAATTTTTTGATCATATAAATCATTTCATTAATTTTTTTAATTAATGTTCAACTTTGCCCTTATTCTTTTATATGATTTTGTTGATTTTATTCTTATAAAGTATAATGTATATTAAATATGGATAATGTTGAACAATTATTGATTTTTAAGGCAGAATTAATGATGTTTAAAATTTTTCTTGATCCATATAAAATATATTAAAAATAACTTATAAATATGAGTAAAAATAAAAACTTCATTAAATTATTAGACAAAGCATCTTACTTATAAAAAGTACATTATAAGTTATATCAATCCTTTATATTTTCTTTTTTTTTTCCTCCAATTACACAAACATATACATCCCATCCAATTGGCTAATCTCTCTCCTCTAATGAGCGCCTTTTTTTGTTAATTAATTATTCCTTTAATCTTATTTACAGGGTTGGGAGAAAATTTTTTTAATCATATTAAATCATGTCATTAGGCTTTTGATATAAATGTATAATTTTATTCTTCATTTTATCATGGTGTACGTTGACTTTATTTTTAATGGGTACGGTGTATACTCCTCACATCTTCAATGGGTAGGATGTATACTCTTTATGTCCTTAATGTAAAACGTAATATGAGAGTTAATCTTGATTCTAAATATATGACATATTTATAATTTTTATTAATTTTTCTTAAACTACCATTATTGATGTTCTCTCAACAACAATCAAGAAAATAAGAGAATTAAAGAATATGATTAGGGTGTTATAGAAAAAACATGTTATGTTAACTAACATAATTAATCTAATTAAATTAGATAAATCAATTCTACATTTAATATTAGATTGATTATTAAATAGAGATAAAGTTGGATAATTTTAATTAAAAATGGAATTAATGAAATATAATATTAGAGCGATTATTAAATAGAGATAAAGTTGGATAATTTTTAATAATCTTAAAATTTAAATTAATGAAATTTAATTTAATTAAAAATGGATAAAGTTGGATAAATTAAAATATGTTGTAGGTGATTTATAAATAAAATGATAGAAGTATAGGTTTTTAATCAACATTCTTCAAAAAGGGTAAAAGTGGGAAACTTTTAATTTAAGACATATTAAACAAGTTAATTATCATATTTTGAAAAAAATATTTTATGAAATGTTCTTACCTTTCTACTTCAACATTGAATTGACTTACCTTTTTATCCTAATTTCTAAATGTAAGGGTTAGTGAGATATTTACTTTGATCCTTAGTATAGAAGTCAATCAATTTTTATCTTTTAAAAAGAAATTTTTTTCTTAAACTCTCCCTACTAATTGGACATATTAAGTTTATGAATGTTTTATGGTTATTTTATATAATTAAAATTATTATTTCTTGAAATAAAGGAGTCATTGATCTCTGTCACGGCTAATACTCAAATATAATTTTTCAAAGAAATAGTTGTCACTGCTAAAAGTTTCGTTACCAATATAATTAACATTATTATTTATTAATATGAAATAGATTTTGATTTCAAGTTTATCATCTTCCCAAGGATTCTCTGATTGGAATGATTTTTTTTAATATATAAGGGAAATACTATCAATTAAGAAATTTAATTTCCAACGAGTTTCTAAGAATTATAGAGAAGGTGAGACGTTTCTGAGAAATTAATTTTTGATATATAAATAATTTTGTGGGTCCCTGTAAATTCAACGTTGGATTTTTATGGAATGAAGTTAAAATTTGTTGGAAGTGAAATATTAAAGTCCGACCAATTTCTGAGAAGCTTCATGCAAAACCCTAACCTGACCTCACGTCGCTTTCTTCTTCTGTGGAGTTACGGGTACGTCCACCAAGACTTATAACTGAAGCTTTGGATGTTGGCAAAATGAGTTTCAGATCCTAAATAAAAGATTTAAGCATCAAATAGTTTTAAAGATTAAAAAAATTATTATAAGGTCCCAAAAGTAGTTACTGAGGTTGTTAACGAAGGCTGCTGAGGTTGTTAATGACAACCTCAGCAGCTACTTTTGGGATCTTATAATAATTTTTTGAATCTTTGGGACCATTTGATGGTTAAATTCTTTGCTTATGACCTATAACTCATTTTCCCTTGGACGCTGGCGTGTTTGGCAACCAAAAAAAGCACTTTTCGGCAGCTAAACCATAAAATTGAATCTGAAAGAAGCACTTTTACAACGTTTATGGGCTCGTTTAGGAATGCAGTAGATTAATACTTTTACGCAAATCGAAATAAATATATAAAGGAGATTATTTTATTTTGCGGAAAAAATTGTTGAACGTGCGTTTGGTTTTTGAAAACGTTTGTTCTAAACAAATCCTATATCACAAACTTGTCACACAATAAAATTGAATTGGAATGAAGCACTGTTACAATGGAAATCATGGTTTGGAGGTAGTAAATCATTGTTTTTCAAAACCAACTTTTCTAGCTTTTAATTCTTCGGAAAATATTTTAAAAAAATCATTATTTAAGTGTACTCTATATATGCAGATTTAAGGGTTTATGTTTACTAATATAAAATATAGACTATAAATTTTATTCCTGCAATTAAATCATATTATTTCACTATAATCGGTATAATCTCTAATTGATCCCGGTCTGACTCATGAACTTTTGAATCAGTCTCTTGACTGATTCTAGATCCGGTTTGATTTTAATTTTGAACCTTGAAGATAGCTTACTATTATCCAATCGAGGGAAGACAGCTTTATGCTATCCAAATAATTTTTTACTTTATTTTTTATACAATATCCAAATATTACTCTTCTTATGCCTTATTTTCACTTAGGCTATGTTTGGTTTAATGGAGGGGAAAGGGAGGGGATGGATAGGAGGGGAGGGCAAGGGATGGAAGGGTTTAATATTACCCTGTTTGGTTATGTTGGAGGGGAGGGGAAGAAATGAGTTTTGTGTTTGGTTTAAAGGAAGAAGGGAGGGAAGGTAATGATTAATTTACCATTATACCCTTACATGGTAGTTCATATTTTTTAATTAATATGTATTATATACTCTTAACCATAATTATATAATTTTTAT